>OX457025.1:12723548-12928548 GCA_949752745.1 Protula sp. h YS-2021 | reverse complement strand
TAATGGACGAAATTCGTCCTTTTTGTCATCGGAACCCGAAAAAAAAAGATATTTTCACACAGTTTAATTCTCCCGTCACTTTAGGTACTCAGTTTTCATCCACCTCTCCCCCCTCCCCCCCCCCATACACACACTCCCTAGTACAAAAATTAGGAAGAAAGAAATATCTGTACTTACGAGCCTTGTGAGTGTTTTCTCTGCGGAAAACTTCGTTTTCTGGTCGCGCCCTCGGACACTTCCGCCATCCACGGAGCTTCCCGAGAACTCCGCTTACGCTCACGGACCTTCGGCGAGCTCAGGTTATCCGCAGGCGGCGCTAGCACAGTGCTTATGCGACGGCTCGGCGAAGGACTCGTCGTGTAATTCTTTACCGTCGAGCTTTTCCTGCGACTCATTCTTCGCGTTAAATGCGCATGCGTGATTAAGCGGCTTCCGCTGTTGTCATATAATGCGTTGTACAGTTATATGCGGTTAATGAATAAAATACCGATCCTTTATAAATACAGACAATGCTGTTCAATTGAATGACTGCCTAACTACTTCCTCAATGTTCTAAGCCATTAAACTTTAATTTCAGGACAAATGGCAGGTTAATTGCCTTCGACCCAACAGACAATTTATTATTCCGAACGTTTCATTTGCATGTTCTCTACGCTGAGTGTTTCTTAAAATTTACAAGCATCCACAGCAGCATTAAAACCGTGTTTATATTAGCTGAAAACTCCAGAACTTTCGTGAATTGCTTAGGAATGTTAAGCTTTGCACAGTAATATAAAAGCAGAAAAAAAAAAAACAAAGAGAAAGATTTCATTTACATTTTATGACTGTAGTCATGCATTTGAGAAATCCTTTGAATGTGTTTGCTGAAATATTTCAATGTTTCCTCTGGACAAATACTTGAAAGTAGAAACTTTATAGCATTCATAGATCTTTATTTGTTTCAGTGATGTTGATCCGTGTATCGAGGTGAATGCGTTACCACACGGGACCCCCTCAAGACAAGTGTCCCATTGATAAAGCCATTATAAACATATCATTTTTTATCCGTTGTATTGTAATCTATAAGAAACTTCAAGCTAAGAGATAACACATTGAACAGCCATAAACTGCATGCAATGTTCTGTTGAGATTAGTAAGGATTGATATTAATCCCCTCTTTTTATGGGATTAATCTGAAGGATTATCCCCTATTTAACATTCATATCTAAGTTCAAAAACACGAATTTGCTCAGAGGTTTAAAGTGTATCGTCCAATCAACTATCAGAGGAAGAAAAGGAATGTTTGTTTTTATCTTTTCCGAAATATGACATTCTTCCTGCCCACACATGGAAATTTTACATATTTTTAACGCTTTTTTGCATTTTCTTATACGAACATGCAGCTCAGCGCTTGAGATGTGTCCGAAAACTTGCCCCCCCCCCCCACGGATCACAGGAGAATTGACGAACACTTGGTGTATGGGAGGAAGGGACGAAGAGGGGCTGTCATGTGTTGCGCCAAGCATTAAACAATCCACTGTTCGTTTCATAATGTTTCATCCAATGAACTATCAGAGGGAAAAAAAGGAATGTTTTTTATCTTTTCCGAAATATGACATTCTTCCTGCCCACAAATGGGAATTTTACATTTTACAGCAGTGACTTCTTTGTTGAAGAGAGACAGCCACTAACTGTTGGTAAAGAAAAGAGAATATCGTTTACTAAGTGTCTATACAACGTCAACAACAAGTTCCTTTGACTTCCACTCTATCGATTAAAGCGTCTTCGATTGCACGTCTATATAACGCCGGTTTGCGATATCTCTAGAACGTCTATGTAACCTAAAATGCTCAAGGTTTTATATGGCTGTAGTGGGCAGTTGTATTAATGTTGCACAGATGGTTTTGTCCGTTTACATTATTGTAGGATATGGTACTCTTTTGCTTAAATTACAATAAAAGCTGTGATAGTAGTTAAATCAATTTACTTTTCAAATGCACAGCTACATTGGTATGCACACTCATAGCAAGCACCGGGCAACCTTAAATCTATACATTTATAATGAGGACAGCAAAATCAATCACGTGATTGAGGAGGACATGGATTGGAGTTCGAGCAGTCTAAAATGTCTGACCTAGAGTCAGACACAATGCGTTGAGTGGCCGCGTAATAACTTTGTCTCCATGAATTGCACTTATGCTATAAATAAATGTGCGCTTAAGTTATTTTCAAACACAGGTCTAATTGGTTATGAATGGCATTGATTGGTATTATTGTAGTAACCTGTTTTGTAAACAGACAACTGGAGTAGGACTACATTGAACTGTTTTATCTGGGCGTGTTAAAACTGCAGACATATGTTTGTTCATATGTAGGCTATACTCCACTCTTACACATACGTTTTCGCCTTGCATTGAAAGACTAAATCGGCAGCAGTTTGTCCGCATTAGTACCAAGTATATTCACTTGTTGTTTTTCTCTGACGACAACAAACACACAAACTGTTATTTTCTTTTACCATTTTTATGGCTTTGATGTTGATGAGATAACTTTAAGAGTTTTTGTAATGTAGAAAAACATATTTTAGAAAAATGCTTTCTCGAGTGTTTTAGAAAAACTATCATCAACACAGCGAAATCATCCCGGAAATCTAGTTTTTGTGTGTGTGTTTTTTTGTAAATAACATCCTGTTCTACCGTGCACGTTGTTGCCTTTGATATTGCAGATGTTGGTACAAGATAGTGCAATCTGTATCTCAAGGTAAATATATGAATAAAAACAAATAAAAAGAGAACGAAATAGTGTTGAAGATGTACAGATATAATTATGAAATATTGAACATTGTATATCAAAGCCAAATGTAAATGTAAAGAAAAGCAGTTTTTAGACTAGACCGAATTTCGCTACACGTAGCGAAATAGTACCCACTTGCAAGGGCAGAGACACAACATATTTGGTCAAAGACACATTTTTCAGTGTTTCAACATAATTGTCAGCTTCCGGATTATTATCTTGAACGAGGCCATCGAAGTGAATATAATGTAACCTCATTTGGGCACAAAAAATCAAATTCAATTTTCTAACCGTTTTTGAGATACTGGTCAACTTGCAGTTTTTGACCTTGACCATGATGGAGGAGGTCAAGATCACCGAGGTACCTCTTATGTAACGTTGTTTAGGCCCAAAGGGTCAAAAATGAGCTCAAAATCGCTCTATCTCTAACCGTTTTCGAGATAATAGTCAACTTCCGGTTTTTGACCTTGACCGTGACCCAGAATGTCAAGGTCACCGAGGTACCTCTTATGTAACGTTGTTTAGGCCCAAAGGGTCGAAAATGAGCTCAAAATCGCTCTATCTCTAACCGTTTTCGAGATAATAGTCAACTCCCGGTTTTTGACCTTGACCGTGACCCAGAAGGTCAAGGTCACCGAGGTACCTCTTATGTAACGTTGTTTAGGCCCAAAGGGTCGAAAATGAGCTCAAAATCGCTCTATCTCTAACCGTTTTCGAGATAATAGTCAACTTCCGGTTTTTGACCTTGACCGTGACCCAGAAGGTCAAGGTCACCGAGGTACCCCTTATGTAACGTTGTTTAAGCTTAAAGGGTCGAAAATGAGCTCAAAATCGCTCTATCTCTAACCGTTTTCGAGATAATAGTCAACGTCCGGTTTTTGACCTTGACCGTGACCCAGAAGGTCAAGGTCACCGAGGTACCTCTTATGTAACGTTGTTTAGGCCCAAAGGGTTGAAAATGAGCTCAAAATCGCTCTATCTCTAACCGTTTTCGAGATAATAGTCAACTTCCGGTTTTTGACCTTGACCGTGACCCAGAATGTCAAGGTCACCGAGGTACCTCTTATGTAACGTTGTTTAGGCCCAAAGGGTCGAAAATGAGCTCAAAATCGCTCTATCTCTAACCGTTTTCGAGATAATAGTCAACTTCCGGTTTTTGACCTTGACCGTGACCCAGAAGGTCAAGGTCACCGAGGTACACCTTATGTAACGTTGTTTAAGCTTAAAGGGTCGAAAATGAGCTCAAAATCGCTCTATCTCTAACCGTTTTTGAGATAATAGTCAACTTCCGGTTTTTGACCTTGACCGTGACCCAGAAGGTCAAGGTCACATAGGTACCTCTTATGTAACGTTGTTTAGGCCCAAAGGGTCGAAAATGAGCTCAAAGTCCCTCTATCTCTAACCGTTTTCGAGATAATAGTCAACTTCCGGTTTTTGACCTTGACCGTGACCCAGAAGGTCAAGGTCACCGAGGTACCTCTTATGTAACGTTGTTTAGGCCCAAAGGGTCGAAAATGAGCTCAAAATCGCTCTATCTCTAACCGTTTTCGAGATAATAGTCAACTTCCGGTTTTTGACCTTGACCGTGACCCAGAAGGTCAAGGTCACCGAGGTACCTCTTATGTAACTTTGTTTATGTCCAAAGGGTCGAAAATAAGCTCAAAATCTCTAACCGTTTTCGAGATAATGGTCTACTTCCGGTTTTTGACCTTGACCATGACGGAGGAGGTCAAGGTCACCGAGGTACCTGTTATATAACGTCTTTTAGGCACAAAGGGTCGAAAATAAGCTCAAAACCGCTCTATCTCTAACCGTTTTCGAGATAGTGGTCAACTTCCGTTTTTTGATCTTGACCACGACGAAGGAGGTCAAGGTCACCGAAGTACCTCTTATATAACGTCTTTTAGGCCCAAAGCATAACGTCTTTTAGGCCCAAAGGGTCGAAAATAAGCTCAAAATCGCTCTATCTCTAACCGTTTTCGAGATAATGGTCAACTTCCGGTTTTTGACCTTGACCATGACGGAGGAGGTCAAGGTCACCGAGGTACCTCTTATATAACCTCTTTTAGGCCCAAAGGGTTGAAAATAAGCTCAAAATCGCTCTATCTCTAACCGTTTTCGAGATAATGGTCAACTTCCGGTTTTGGACCTTGACCATGACGGAGGAGGTCAAGGTCACCGAGGTACCTCTTATATAACGTCTTTTAGGCCCAAAGGGTCGAAAATAAGCTCAAAATCGCTCTATCTCTAACCGTTTTTGAGATAATAGTCAACTTCCGGTTTTTGACCTTGACCATGACGGAGGAGGTCAAGGTCACATAGGTACCTCTTATATAACGTCTTTTAGGCCCAAAGGGTCGAAAATAAGCTCAAAATCGCTCTATTTCTAACAGTTTTCGAGATAATAGTCAACTTCCGGTTTTTGACCTTGACCGTGACCCAGAAGGTCAAGGTCACCGAGGTACCTCTTATGTAACGTCGTTTAGGCCCAAAGGGTCGAAAATGAGCTCAAAATCGCTCTATCTCTAACCGTTTTCGAGATAATAGTCAACTTCCGGTTTTTGACCTTGACCGTGACCCAGAAGGTCAAGGTCACCGAGGTACCTCTTATGTAACTTTGTTTATGCCCAAAGGGTCGAAAATAAGCTCAAAATCTCTAACCGTTTTCGAGATAATGGTCTACTTCCGGTTTTTGACCTTGACCATGACGGAGGAGGTCAAGGTCACCGAGGTACCTGTTATATAACGTCTTTTAGGCCCAAAGGGTCGAAAATAAGCTCAAAACCGCTCTATCTCTAACCGTTTTCGAGATAGTGGTCAACTTCCGTTTTTTGATCTTGACCACGACGAAGGAGGTCAAGGTCACCGAAGTACCTCTTATATAACGTCTTTTAGGCCCAAAGGGTCGAAAATAAGCTCAAAATCGCTCTATCTCTAACCGTTTTCGAGATAATGGTCAACTTCCGGTTTTTGACCTTGACCATGACGGAGGAGGTCAAGGTCACCGAGGTACCTCTTATATAACGTCTTTTAGGCCCAAAGGGTTGAAAATGAGCTCAAAATCGCTCTATCTCTAACCGTTTTCGAGATAATGGTCAACTTCCAGTTTTGGACCTTGACCATGACGGAGGAGGTCAAGGTCACCGAGGTACCTCTTATATAACGTCTTTTAGGCCCAAAGGGTCGAAAATAAGCTCAAAATCGCTCTATCTCTAACCGTTTTCGAGATAATGGTCAACTTCCGGTTTTTGACCTTGACCATGACGGAGGAGGTCAAGGTCAACGAGGTACATCTTATATAACGTCTTTTAGGCCCAAAGGGTCGAAAATAAGCTCAAAATCGCTCTATCTCTAACCGTTTTCGAGATAATGGTCAACTTCCGGTTTTTCACCTTGACCATGACGGAGGAGGTCAAGGTCACCGAGGTACCTCTTCTATAACGTCTTTTAGGCCCAAAGGGTCGAAAATAAGCTCAAAACCGCTCTATCTCTAACCGTTTTCGAGATAATGGTCAATTTCCGGTTTTTGACCTTGACCATGACGGAGGAGGTCAAGGTCACCGAGGTACCTCTTATGTAACGTCTTTTATGCCCAAAGGGTCGAAAATAAGCTCAAAACCGCTCTATTTCTAACAGTTTTCGAGATAATGGTCAACTTCCGGTTTTTGACCTTGACCATGACGGAGGAGGTCAAGGTCACCGAGGTACCTCTTATATAACGTCTTTTAGGCCCAAAGGGTTGAAAATAAGCTCAAAATCGCTCTATCTCTAACCGTTTTCGAGATAATGGTCAACTTCCGGTTTTTGACCTTGACCATGACGGAGGAGGTCAAGGTCACCGAGGTACCTCTTATATAACGTCTTTTAGGCCCAAAGGGTCGAAAATAAGCTCAAAATCGCTCTATCTCTAACCGTTTTCGAGATAATAGTCAACTTCCGGTTTTTGACCTTGACCATGACGGAGGAGGTCAAGGTCAACGAGGTACATCTTATATAACGTCTTTTAGGCCCAAAGGGTCGAAAATAAGCTCAAAATCGCTCTATCTCTAACCGTTTTCGAGATAATGGTCAACTTCCGGTTTTTCACCTTGACCATGACGGAGGAGGTCAAGGTCACCGAGGTACCTCTTCTATAACGTCTTTTAGGCCCAAAGGGTCGAAAATAAGCTCAAAACCGCTCTATCTCTAACCGTTTTCGAGATAATGGTCAACTTCCGGTTTTTGACCTTGACCATGACGGAGGAGGTCAAGGTCAACGAGGTACATCTTATATAACGTCTTTTAGGCCCAAAGGGTCGAAAATAAGCTCAAAATCGCTCTATCTCTAACCGTTTTCGAGATAATGGTCAACTTCCGGTTTTTCACCTTGACCATGACGGAGGAGGTCAAGGTCACCGAGGTACCTCTTCTATAACGTCTTTTAGGCCCAAAGGGTCGAAAATAAGCTCAAAACCGCTCTATCTCTAACCGTTTTCGAGATAATGGTCAATTTCCGGTTTTTGACCTTGACCATGACGGAGGAGGTCAAGGTCACCGAGGTACCTCTTATGTAACGTCTTTTATGCCCAAAGGGTCGAAAATAAGCTCAAAATCGCTCTATCTCTAACCGTTTTCGAGATAATGGTCAACTTCCGGTTTTTGACCTTGACCATGACGGAGGAGGTCAAGGTCACCGAGGTACCTCTTAGATAACGTCTTTTAGACCCAAAGGGTCGAAAATAAGCTCAAAACCGCTCTATTTCTAACAGTTTTCGAGATAATGGTCAACTTCCGGTTTTTGACCTTGACCATGACGGAGGAGGTCAAGGTCACCGAGGTACCTCTTATATAACGTCTTTTAGGCCCAAAGGGTTGAAAATAAGCTCAAAATCGCTCTATCTCTAACCGTTTTCGAGATAATAGTCAACTTCCGGTTTTTGACCTTGACCATGACGGAGGAGGTCAAGGTCAACGAGGTACATCTTATATAACGTCTTTTAGGCCCAAAGGGTCGAAAATAAGCTCAAAATCGCTCTATCTCTAACCGTTTTCGAGATAATGGTCAACTTCCGGTTTTTCACCTTGACCATGACGGAGGAGGTCAAGGTCACCGAGGTACCTCTTCTATAACGTCTTTTAGGCCCAAAGGGTCGAAAATAAGCTCAAAACCGCTCTATCTCTAACCGTTTTCGAGATAATGGTCAACTTCCGGTTTTTGACCTTGACCATGACGGAGGAGGTCAAGGTCAACGAGGTACATCTTATATAACGTCTTTTAGGCCCAAAGGGTCGAAAATAAGCTCAAAATCGCTCTATCTCTAACCGTTTTCGAGATAATGGTCAACTTCCGGTTTTTCACCTTGACCATGACGGAGGAGGTCAAGGTCACCGAGGTACCTCTTCTATAACGTCTTTTAGGCCCAAAGGGTCGAAAATAAGCTCAAAACCGCTCTATCTCTAACCGTTTTCGAGATAATGGTCAATTTCCGGTTTTTGACCTTGACCATGACGGAGGAGGTCAAGGTCACCGAGGTACCTCTTATGTAACGTCTTTTATGCCCAAAGGGTCGAAAATAAGCTCAAAATCGCTCTATCTCTAACCGTTTTCGAGATAATGGTCAACTTCCGGTTTTTGACCTTGACCATGACGGAGGAGGTCAAGGTCACCGAGGTACCTCTTAGATAACGTCTTTTAGACCCAAAGGGTCGAAAATAAGCTCAAAACCGCTCTATTTCTAACAGTTTTCGAGATAATGGTCAACTTCCGGTTTTTGACCTTGACCATGACGGAGGAGGTCAAGGTCACCGAGGTACCTCTTATATAACGTCTTTTAGGCCCAAAGGGTTGAAAATAAGCTCAAAATCGCTCTATCTCTAACCGTTTTCGAGATAATGGTCAACTTCCGGTTTTTGACCTTGACCATGACGGAGGAGGTCAAGGTCACCGAGGTACCTCTTCTATAACGTCTTTTAGGCCCAAAGGGTCGAAAATAAGCTCAAAATCGCTCTATCTCTAACCGTTTTCGAGATAATGGTCAACTTCCGGTTTTTGACCTTGACCATGACGGAGGAGGTCAAGGTCAACGAGGTACATCTTATATAACGTCTTTTAGGCCCAAAGGGTCGAAAATAAGCTCAAAATCGCTCTATCTCTAACCGTTTTCGAGATAATGGTCAACTTCCGGTTTTTCACCTTGACCATGACGGAGGAGGTCAAGGTCACCGAGGTACCTCTTATATAACGTCTTTTAGGCCCAAAGGGTCGAAAATAAGCTCAAAACCGCTCTATCTCTAACCGTTTTCGAGATAATGGTCAATTTCCGGTTTTTGACCTTGACCATGACGGAGGAGGTCAAGGTCACCGAGGTACCTCTTATGTAACGTCTTTTATGCCCAAAGGGTCGAAAATAAGCTCAAAATCGCTCTATCTCTAACCGTTTTCGAGATAATGGTCAACTTCCGGTTTTTGACCTTGACCATGACGGAGGAGGTCAAGGTCACCGAGGTACCTCTTAGATAACGTCTTTTAGACCCAAAGGGTCGAAAATAAGCTCAAAACCGCTCTATTTCTAACAGTTTTCGAGATAATGGTGAACTTCCGGTTTTTGACCTTGACCATGACGGAGGAGGTCAAGGTCACCGAGGTACCTCTTCTATAACGTCTTTTAGGCCGTAAGGGTCGAAAATAAGCTCAAAATCGCTCTATCTCTAACCGTTTTCGAGATAATGGTCAACTTCCGGTTTTTGACCTTGACCATGACGGAGGAGGTCAAGGTCACCGAGGTACCTCTTATATAACGTCTTTTAGGCCCAAAGGGTCGAAAATAAGCTCAAAATCGCTCTATCTCTAACCGTTTTCGAGATAATGGTCAACTTCCGGTTTTTGACCTTGACCATGACGGAGGAGGTCAAGGTCACCGAGGTACCTCTTATATAACGTCTTTTAGGCCCAAAGGGTCGAAAATAAGCTCAAAATCGCTCTATCTCTAACCGTTTTCGAGATAATGGTCAACTTCCGGTTTTTGACCTTGACCATGACGGAGGAGGTCAAGGTCACCGAGGTACCTCTTCTATAACGTCTTTTAGGCCCAAAGGGTCGAAAATAAGCTCAAAACCGCTCTATCTCTAACCGTTTTCGAGATAATGGTCAATATCCGGTTTTTGACCTTGACCATGACGGAGGAGGTCAAGGTCACCGAGGTACCTCTTATATAACGTCTTTTAGGCCCAAAGGGTCGAAAATAAGCTCAAAATCGCTCTATCTCTAACCGTTTTCGAGATAATGGTCAACTTCCGGTTTTTGACCTTGACCATGACGGAGGAGGTCAAGGTCACCGAGGTTCCTCTTCTATAACGTCTTTTAGGCCCAAAGGGTCGAAAATAAGCTCAAAACCGCTCTATCTCTAACCGTTTTCGAGATAATGGTCAACTTCCGGTTTTTGACATTGACCTCGACGGAGGAGGTCAAGGTCACCGAGGTACCTCTTATGTAAAGTCGTTTATGCCCAAAGGGTCGAAAATAAGCTCAAAATCGCTCTATCTCTAACCGTTTTCGAGATAATGATCAACTTCCGGTTTTTGACCTTGACCATGACGGAGGAGGTCAAGGTCACCGAGGTACCTCTTCTATAACGTCTTTTAGGCCCAAAGGGTCGAAAATAAGCTCAAAACCGCTCTATCTCTAACCGTTTTCGAGATAATGGTCAATTTCCGGTTTTTGACCTTGACCATGACGGAGGAGGTCAAGGTCACCGAGGTACCTCTTATGTACCGTCTTTTATGCCCAAAGGGTCGAAAATAAGCTCAAAATCGCTCTATCTCTAACCGTTTTCGAGATAATGGTCAACTTCCGGTTTTTGACCTTGACCATGACGGAGGAGGTCAAGGTCACCGAGGTACCTCTTCTATAACGTCTTTTAGGCCCAAAGGGTCGTAAATAAGCTCAAAATCGCTCTATCTCTAACCGTTTTCGAGATAATGGTCAACTTCCGGTTTTTGACCTTGACCATGACGGAGGAGGTCAAGGTCACCGAGGTACCTCTTATATAACGTCTTTTAGGCCCAAAGGGTCGAAAATAAGCTCAAAATCGCTCTATCTCTAACCGTTTTCGAGATAATGGTCAACTTCCGGTTTTTGACCTTGACCATGACGGAGGAGGTCAAGGTCACCGAGGTACCTCTTCTATAACGTCTTTTAGGCCCAAAGGGTCGAAAATAAGCTCAAAATCGCTCTATCTCTAACCGTTTTCGAGATAATGATCAACTTCCGGTTTTTGACATTGACCTTGACGGAGGAGGTCAATGTCACCGAGGTACCTCTTATATAATGTCTTTTAAGCCCAAAGGGTCGAAAATAAGCTCAAAATTGCTCTATCTCTAACCGTTTTCGAGATAATGGTCAACTTCCGGTTTTTGACCTTGACCATGACGGAGGAGGTCAAGGTCACCGAGGTACCTCTTCTATAACGTCTTTTAAGCCCAAAGGGTCGAAAATTAGCTGAAAATCGCTCTATCTCTAACCGTTTTCGAGATAATGGTCAACTTCCGGTTTTTGACATTGACCTCGACGGAGGAGGTCAAGGTCACCGAGGTACCTCTTATGTAACGTCGTTTATGCCCAAAGGGTCGAAAATACGCTCAAAATCGCTCTATCTCTAACCGTTTTCGAGATAATGCACAATTTTTCTTTAACGGAATTCAATATACAGAAGTCACATGACCTTGACCTTGACACTGAATGTCGAGATTCCATCCATGATGTTACTGCCTACTGATACCGTGCACGTGTTGAAACAAGGATTTGAGCGCTATTTCCAGCAATTTTTCGTGATGGAATAGGTTTTTGAAAAAATATTTTGACCTCAATTTGACCTTGACCTTGAAGGTCAAGGTCAAAAAAAATTGCGGATTTCACGACATCTCATCACCCTCTATCTCTGTGCCAAATTTCATCGCCCTACGTCAAATAGCCTAGGAGGAGTTTTCTGGAAACCTCCGTGACGGAAAAAAAAAAAAAAAAAAAAAAAAAAAAAGGAAGGAATAAACGGCCAGAATTCTTTGCAAAGTATACCCATTTGCAAACTCTGTTTGCAAGTGGGAATAACAGTTTTGAACCCTAAATATTTCAAAAATTAAAACTATTGTAAATAGATGTACACATTGTGTGTACATGAAATTCTACAGTAGTTGTAAAACCAGTTAACGTCACGGTAAAGTGTGTATGCATATTATAGCCGAAAGAGCCACTGAAATGCTAGGAGTCTATTTGTGGGAAAGAAAGACCGCCATTAGATAGTGATAATTTTGCTTATATCTTGCTATTCAGTATACATATATTATTGGTGAATTCGTCTCAGAGCATTTCCGTTGTAGTTGACCGATGTAAAGAAGCCCTTACACATACACAAAGACATTCCATTAGTTGGGGCGTTATATGCATCCGTAAATGATCTAAGAATAGTTTTAGATGTTTGACTGAACGACGAAAGAAATCGACCCTTCATTACAAAATGTCTAACCAAAAACGATAGCACCTAAAAACCGGTGGAGTGCCCTTTTTGGATTATCGTGAAAACGCCAAGCCTGTTCCCATAAAATTGCACTAACGACAACATCTGTGGATCTCGGTTTTGTCAACAATCCATCCACTTACCCGCTCCAAAACGCTTGTCCACCAACACATCGCATTAATTTATGAATATATATATATCGCATTAATTTATGAATATATCTATAAGTGTAATTTCAGCAATACGGGGACCATTTTTGCCAAAAACTACAGTATTAGGGAGACTAAAAATTTAAGGAGACCAAAAGTAGGTCTCCTTAATTCTTAGCATATTTAAACATTATGAAACTACACAGTGAATAAAAAACAAATGATTCTATAACATAGCGAATATAATATATTTTGTTTTAGAATTAAATTTGTGTGTTGCCACTTGAAAGAAAGCTAAAAAACATATATTATTTTTTCCAAATGGTCTCGCTATATATAAGGTCCCTTATCACTGGTTGCAGATATATATATATATATATATATATATATATATATATATATATATATATATATATATATATATATATATATATATATATATATATATATATATATATATATATATATAGTGGAACCTCTGAAATCGGACCACCCTTGGGACCGGATGAAGTGTGCCCTATTTCAAAGGTGGTCCCATTTGGGAGACTTGGTCCTACTTGGGTAAAATTTTGCGGGTTGGCCGCAGATTCAAGTTTGATGTCCAAACACATACATTATCTCAATTTTGTCTTTGAGACTAATGTTTTTTCTTTTTCTATTAACCTTTTTTCTGCTTTATAATTTGAGAAAGTTTTAAAATTCTTTTTATTATTTATATTACCTTTACGTGCTTAAATTGACGTTTAATTGTCATTATGAATTCGGTGGGATTTGGGTCGGCTTAAATACTAAAAGAATAGGCACCACATAAATTAAGATGTTTAGACAAGGTACAAAAGTATAGATAACAAAGCTAAGCCCCTGTCTGGTTACACACTTGCTACCATAATCCCTAGCAACAATATCTAAGACGGCAACATGCTCAGCGTTGTAAGTAATGTGCCGCAAAAATACAGTGGATTCCCACTAACAGACAGTGGTCCGATCTCAGGCATTTTTAGGGCTCGGGACCGCAAAAACGGCCCGAAGTGGTCCGATCCGAGGTGGTCTCAATTGGGAGTTTTCCTAACCATTAAAATCTATGGAGCGCATTCGGGACAGAAAAAATGTGCCCTAATTCAGAGGTGGTCCGAAGAGGGACTTGGTCCCATACCGAGGTTCCACTGTATATATATATATATATATATATATATATATATATATATATATATATATATATATATATATATATATATATATATATATATATATATGTGTGTGTGTGTGTGTGTGTATGTGTGTGTGTGCTCACTATATATGTATGTTCTCTATCACATCTAAAACTTGTGTTATCTTTTAATAAATCAGACAAAAATAAGTAGTTTTTTGTGATAGTCAGGACAGCAATTTGCATAATTTACTTATGGGTCAATTAAAAAAAAAACACATTAAACAAGCGTTTGCAGGATCAGTTGAAAAAATATTTTAGTGCATATCACCTTGTCAACGACGAAAAATAGATACAGAAATAAATAAGATATCGTAGAATTCTGCTCTGAAACACTTTCCACAGAATGTTTCACTGGAATTATTAAAATTTGACCAACGTAGAATTGATACTTACTGCATTTAATAGTTCTAAGTTTATGTAAACGGCACTGTGATTTCCTGCTGGGACTATGTGTGAAATTCTAAAGGAAAATACAACAAGAAAAATCAATCCATAAAAAATCTATCCATATTATTGAAAACATTATATTTCATTATAGAAGAAACCTTAACTTTTGATTATTTCCAAGGCTTGTGCTATATCGATATGCACTTTGTACATGTGTTCTTTACTGGTTTCAAAATTTGTATTACAATTAGTCAGATCCTGCAAGCGGTAGATATAGAAAAAACGCGCTATGTGTGACGCATATGCAACGTCTGATCTCAGCATGTTCATATATGCTGTCCTTTGTTTTCCGCTTCAAATTAATTCAATGCACTTTGCTTATGGAACTAATATACATTCATATGCATTTAATTGAATCACGATTTAATATGAGAAATTGCTACGCTGTTTATGTTAAAGGAAATAGCATCTTTATTTTAGCAAACGGAAATATGCCTACTCATTTCCCAGATTCAAGTGGTGTATGCGGTCGCACAATTTGTACAACAGGAGGTTGGTATGCTATCCTTTCAATAGATATCGACAATAACTTCAAACTATAAAGCCTTAAAATTTAAAAACAAATCAGGCTTCAAATATGTGATATTTAGTATCGTGAACATTGGCATTTAAGGCAATTATGATCGACCTACCTTAATGGAGACAAGGATATAACCATTAATTTTAATTTCATCCTGTTTTTTGTAATTCCTCTAGGACTTTTAGTATGAAAATGTGAGTTTTTAAATACATATTATCACACTTGTTATTTGCGCTTAGGAATGTTAATAGGCGCTATATAAAAAAACTGTTATAATAATAATAATAATAATAATAATAATAATAATAATAATAATAATAATAATGATAATAATAATGATGATTCCACTGCATACGACCACATTTGAATGATACATTTTGTTCTCGCGATATAAAAATTCAATTGGTTAGCTTTTCTTCGTACAGGGCAAAGTTTTAGGCTCATTGAATTACTTATCATGTTTTTGTGGTATGATATATTTTGATATTGCTCGAGATGCTTTGTTCGCATACAATGGAAAATCTAATTGATGTGTTACTTTCTACATAGCGTAATTTTCGGCAATGATGGAAAGTAATTGCATCAAAAGAACAGAAAAAGTGTTCTTCAGTGTTGTTACGAGATACAGTCCATGGGAATTTTATTTGCGATCGGTATGAATTCTGATGGCAGTGAGGGACTGCCTTAATCCTAGAAATTCACCCTTCTCGCACATCCGCCTTCGCCCAAAGGCTGGCAGTTGTTTCTTACACGGACATCTGACGTGAACACAATTTCAAGGGTCATAGAGAAGTATGAAAGAAACAACCACTTCATATGGACCAAACAAGAAATTTTTGTTGTGCTATGCTTTATTACATAATGCATAAATCAAGTTCACGAAAAAATAGAAATAATTTCATATTTGTATTTATTTTTACTCAATGGCAATTACTGCGCTGGAAATTGTTCCAGATTTTGATAAATATACTACGGAAATGTAAATATATAATATGATATAACTACATGTCTATATAGTGTAAAATACTGATCCACCCATATTGATGCAAACATGTGTACTTAATTATAGCACATATGAAATCTTAACAAATAAAAATTTCTGAATTTGCTAGGGAAAACATACATAAAATCTTGACACAGAATGAACTTTCTCTATTTAGTAGAATTGCAATAATGTGGTCACTTGGCAAACATTTACGTAGGACTGTCTGGAATGCATATTAAGTACAAATGAAACGTAGGACTGTCTGGAATACATTTTACGTATAAATGCAACTAGCCTTATTAAATGCATGTCATTTTGTTTTATAATGTAGTTTTTGTTTCATTTGTATCTGCAGTTTTTATCATTCCTTTTAAAAAACATACAACGTTCTGTTTCTTTAGATGTTTAAAAACCTTTATGAGATCTTCGATTTGCTTCTTTTCACCAATATGGATTGTTTCATCTCTCCATTTCTGAAACAGTTTCGAACAAGGGAAAATTTACTGCAAAATAAAAATTTCTGTGAATAATATATTTTGTGTAATTGAAGTGTGGATTGTAGAATACCTGACGGGTTAACAGTTTTATTATATATATGTTGTTATGAACCTAGTTGGTTTGTTTATCCGTAATGCGTATAGCCATTAGTTGGTCTGCAGGGAGTGTATTCACTTCGCGCCTGTTACCAGAAGTGTGCTAGCTCACTGGCACTATATAAGGTCAACTTTTATTATTAAACGGCTTTTTCTGTAGTTTCGCGAAGACATACACTGGACTGTGTGTGAATGTGGCTTTTGAAGGCCACGTGGACTCAACTCCACATGAATAGCTAGAAGATGCGAACTTAGTGGGCGATATTTAAGTATTTAAGGTACGTCTTTCACGTGTTTGTTAAAATACGCGTACCAATTGTGAGGTTTTCTTTACGAAGTTATGTGTAAATATATTTTTGTCACGTGTAAGTAAATGCCACGTGACCAGTGTTTAACTTTTATAAGCCGCTCGAGAGTAGAAATTTTTATGTGAATACGATGTGTTGCCATGCGAGAACGGCTCTGTAATTTGTGTAGTACTTGGAGCCAGGTAATATTTGAGCTTTTATATAGCCCTATGATGGCATGTCTCGGTCAAGTAGTAGAAATCTTGTGTGTTTTGAATGCTCGAACAGTTTTCTCACTCCATGTACTCCATATTCAGGTCCCCTACGATGCTGTCCCTGGTCAGTTGCGACTTCAGATAAGTCCCCTACGATGCTGTCTGGTCAGTAAGACCTGAATATGTGTGAAGGGTATTATGGAGCGTGGAAGCAATGTTGGTAAGTGTATGAAGCCAGAATTTGATTCGTACAGGCTACAGAGTGCGTTAAAAATGTCTAATGTAAATTTTTGTTGCTACGATATGATTTTGTGACCCTTTCTGAGGCCAGAATTTGATAGATTTATTTCTGGTTGTCACTTAAGGCGTGGTACGAGATTTGGAACAATTTTTACCTCATTATGTATTTAATTGCAGCTTATTAATGCTGTAGAATTTATATGATCGCCGTGTGTGATAATGGCAATTAGTTGTTGAAATTTTCAATGATTTTCTGTTGTTTTTATGGCAGACAATCCGCCCTATATCTCATGTTATCTCATGTCGTGTTTAAAATCATTTAGTATGTATTTATGTTAGTATTTTTCTTTATTTTTTCCAGCTTTACACGTTGATTACATTCCGAATAAACGAGTCAAAGCACTTCCATCATCTCCGTAGTTCTCTTCTGTGTTTGTTGTCCGTTCGTCTGTCTGTCCATGCGTCGTGCGTGCATCCAACACGTGCCGGAGTGCCCGCCCGCCGCAACATATGTACTTGCGAAATAATTTGATTAAAGAACTTAGGAGAATGTGCAGCAGTAGTTGTAGCGATATCACCATGATTCTCATTTTTCTTTTAGAGGAGGAGTTAGGTAGAGAGCAGTATAAAGATTTTTGTTAATAAGAATCTAAGTGTGACCTCGAAGCAAAATGTTTGTGGGTATGAGTTTTGACAAGTACACTGCATTCTTCAAACATTAGAGAATTTAAAGAATTTAAGTTAAATTCGTAGTATTGTCTGGTGAATATTGCGTACTATTGACTGGCCAGCTGGCCTAAACCATGCCTGTTCACTTTAAAGTACAACGCGCTTCATGTTTACACTTACAAGATAATGTGCGTTTGTTGCATTATAGATTTACCATGTACACTGTAATACCGGGTAGCCAACACCTGCAGAGTTTATGAATTTATCAGATTCTCCTGACAAAAATTATAACAATTTAGCGTAATGACTTATTGAAACGATGTTTTATATCGTCCGTTTGACACGTATTGTCCCAATTTCAAGGTCATAACCACGGCAGTTGCTATGAATGGCGTTCAATTGTCATTAAGGAAATTTAGTGAATACTAGTATTATTTACAAAGTGATACTTAACATTACGTAATATAAAACAAGCAAGCAGTGACAAGCGTATTCTCGTATATAGAAATGATAAGGTCATTTTACGTTGTCTAACCGCTTGCGAAACTTCGTCGCCACATTCACTTCAGGTAATAGGTGTAAGCCAACACGACGCTGACAGGGACTTTGTGACGACGCCTTTTTTGTTTTGTGGAGCGGAAGATTTCATGTACTTACAACGAGAAGATAAATTGTTGCGTCCTTGTGTAGACCTAAATCCCTACGCGTACGCAGAACGTAATCTGCTGTGAATCCGAGTTGTATTCCAAGCGACATTTGATCGTTTGAGACTGTGTCGGCAATTTCCTCGAATACTTTGTCATTGAGCAATTTTTGTGTTCCTAAATAGTGTGGAAATAAATCAGTGAAGAAAGTACCATGATAGGAAATACTTCGGTATTACTGAACTACACTCTCAAAAATTCCTCCAAATAAATAAAATGTTATTTTACAAAATTACGTTGAGAATCTTACCAATTTATACTAAGTATAAATAATTAAAAAATAACCTTGTACCTGCAGTGTCTTTATGAACACGACTTAACACATCTTTTATGTACGAAAAACGGTAGTTCAGTGGTTTAATAGTCCTTTGCAACTTCCTATCCATGTTTCCCTCTTGAGACAGCTGTGACAGAATTGACATCTCTTTTTTTAGCTTGCTGATATTGTCCTGCTTGTCTTCCTCACTATATTCTTTTTTGGTTGAAATAAGTAACAATTTTAAATTCTGCTCTGATTACTACTATATAACGAAAAAAGTGACTTGATTTTTATGTATATAACATATACAAACATGTTTCTTTTTCCTTAAAGGATTATTTTCATGTGTTTTTGTTACGTTTCTGTGAGACACTAGGTACTGAATTCAAATACAATAAATTATCATTACTTTCAAATGTTAAAATCAATAATTATCAGTTATGAACTGCAACATCTTCTTATAACGTTTCGATAACGTTGCCTTCAGAAAATTAGCGCATCTTACTTAGCTCTTTAAACACCAATTTATTTTTTCCACTGTTTGAGTATTTTTGTCGATAAAATTACTTTTTAAAACATTTAAAATTATTTGCCATACATTCCACAACATAGAAGCATGCATACCTGGAGTCACCTGTGGTTTCTTCTCATGGTTTCTACGCTGCGCTGTGCCAACCATGCTTTCCAGTTCTCTCAGCCAGAAATCAACCTTTTCTACAACGTCTTGTACATTGGGCTTCTCTTCTACGGAGTTTTGGATAGAAGTTTGTGCTGCACTTTTGTACTCTTCTGCATTGATCCTTGCTAGTTCTGGTGCAGTTTGGATACTTGGTTCTAGGTTTTTGGTGTTTCTTGTCTCAGGCTGATCTAAAAGCAAACTCATAATAGGAATATAAGATTTATATTTTGTCTCTTATTCAGGTGGAAAAATCTCTTTTAATACAGTATCAAGTTCACAATTACCAGTTTAGATGAAGTTGTCAATGTGCGCTTCTATATCCCATGATAAATAATTTTTGTTCTTCTGCAGATCAATGCTCCTTTTTATATTTTAGTGTTATGAAGTTCAACGGCTGTATTAGCCAAGACGTAAATTCAAAGGTTATCATCCTTAGATCCTTAGAACATTGAAGACGTGTGAAAGAGGGCTGTTTTAAAGAGAATTGATTAAGTTGGTATGCTCGCTTTTGATTTATAACTCAGCTACACACTCAGAATATAGAAAAGTATTGCCCTTTTCAAAAGAAACTAGATAATGGAAAATAGATACACGAACCACCCATTTGCGATTCCGTTTGCAGATCAGGCTCGTCTTCTCGCCTTTTTGAACAGCCAATAGAATCTTGCATAACTTTCTTTCTGCTTAGGCATTTGCGAACCTGTTTTACATTTTCACAAGTATACGTCGTAGGCAGTTGACTAGATTGTGTATCATTGCAGGCCTTAATGTATGTTTGTGAGCGATGAAATGGCCGCTTGGGATGTTTTGATATTTTTTGGATTTTGCATGTGGTTGCTGCAAACTGTGAAATCAAGATCCGATTTCAATCATGATTCATGAGGCCTTACGCTCCGCAATAAAATAATTTCCTGAAAAACAGAATTTGTATCGCTTTCAGTAGCTTTTGTAGGAAGAAGTTTAGTCTCACGGATTCTCCCTTTGCCACAGTATCTTTTTTTTTGTTGGGGGACGACCTACGCTTCGTCTACACGTTGAGTTACTTACAGATCGAGAACTTTTGCTTTTTGTTCGAATTTCTGCAGCATCTTTTATGTTTTTGGTTCTTCCATCAGCTGTTGATCCATTTTTTTGGATTTTGCATGTGGTTGCTGCAAAATGTGAAATCAAGATCCGATTTCAATCTGTCGAAATGTTCAGGTGTTGAGCTTATTTGACGGAGTAAGTTTTCAATCTCGCGTGTTTCTTCTCCTTTACAGCAATCTACAGCCTTTTTTCCATCTATGTCCGAAATATTTATTTTTGCGCATCCATATATTAAAATGTTGCACACTTGAATTGATTGAATAGAAAACGATTACTTAACCTATTGTTTAGTGTTCGGTTACTTTCGAGTGCACCACAAAATCATCCAGAAATCATCATGTTCATTGGCAGGAAGTATACGCTATATGTATACTGGGAAATCATATTAATGGACCATACGCCGTTCTTATATTTGGATGCTCTGGATGAAAATAATTATGGAAAATGTCCTCAGCACGTCACAATAAGTTGATTTTATTACCATGTAGGCATTTTATGTTGGTTTAGGTCAGAATCTTGTTTACATAAGACAGACAGATATGTTGAGATATATAACGATATCGATGTTTAATTATCTGTTCAACTTCCCACTCAGTAGACAGTTAAGGACTAGGAGTTACATATTCTTTTAATACAGTCCTAAAAGAAGCACGCTTCCAGTAACCCGGATATTGTACAATGTATATATCCCCACATCGTGTACCTACTGGGAATGGTATCTTCTTGAATATGCCTTGCGCATGTGTTAGTGAGCGAGCAGTCCCTGTCATCGCGCTCTGTTCTGGGGCGGCTTCTGTTAGCATGAGCATGTACAGATGCTCACTGATGCCCCCTCCCACAGGCCCCCGGCGTGGTCTCACTCGGCTTGATACCCCCTCCCACAAGCCCCCGGCGTGGTCTCGCTCGGTTTGATGCCCCCTCCCTCCCACAAGCCCCCGGCGTGGTCTCGCTCGGTTTGATGCCCCCTCCCTCCCACATGCCCCCGGCGTGGTCTTGCTCGGCTTGATGCCCCCTCACACAAGCCCCCGGCGTGGTCTCGCTCGGCTTGATGCCCCCTCCCACAAGCCCCCGGCGTGGTCTCGCTCGGCTTGATGCCCCCCTCTCACAAGCCCCCGGCGTGGTCTCACTCGGTGTGGATTCTGAAAGTCGTTACACGCAGAGGGATCCCGTCTTTTGACAGTCAGGTTCACGGCTCCTCCAGAACAAAAAGCAATTGTGGAACGTCTTTAATCTGGTGCAGGTTCAAGTGTTTTGAAAAATAGAATAATGAAATTTTGATTATCACTTTAAGAGCCCCGTCTAGTAGGGCGCATTTTTAGATATTTCTAGTGTAACATTCGAAGACTCAGACGTGTAAATTTCTTCAGTATTGGTATTATTAGGACAGAGTAAAATATTTTAAAATATTTACTCTTCTTAGCAAGCTCTATATTTTCTGTTTCATAAAGGCTAATTGTTTCATCTATGAGCAAGAAAAATAAAGGTAATAAAAGTCTGTTCTGCTTCATCAATGGTTCATGTATGGCTCTTGTTGATATAAGATATTCTTATATTTCCTGTTAAACTCATGACTTGCTTTTTAGATCAATTTTAATATTTAAATACACATTACTATTAATAACAAAATGAGTTGTTGAAGTTGTGAAATTAAGTTGCAAAAACTTTATAATAAAATAATTGGAACGTCTCAACAGAAGAAAAGTTTTCAAAACTTTCTAAGAGAGAAATAAATGCGAAATGAGAAGCCCGCGACCTCTGTTTGAGTGGAACCATCCAAAAGAAATCAGGTGTATTATCCTTGTTCTTTTTTGTACTAAATATGAACACTATTCATGTATATTTCTGTCCATATATGACCATATTTTTCTCTCTCTCCACAACTCAAACATACAGAATATAAAATTTTAAACTGTTGTTAGCAATATCTCTGCATGTGTTTGCACCTAATGAAGCTAATTTTTTAAGTCTCGGTTCATTGTTATTTGTTACTTTAATACGGCATAAAGTCAAGGTCAAAAGTGCATAAAACCAATAACAATAAACCTATTGTTTTCTTTATGAAAATTTGATGTATTTTGTTGCCTGTATATTCATACCAGTTACCTTTATACCGATAAAACTAAAACGTAGTAATTGAACGAACAAAGTAATGAAGAGGAGTTATTTTTTGCTCTAAAAATAAAAAAAGAAAGGCTGAGTGGATACAAAATAATCTGATGTACAGGTCTGTTGGTAACCCCTACGGCCCCACACTGTGCGAAAGCACTTGATTGATAAAAACGCTGGGGCTGCATGAAACATGACAAAAATGCAAAAGTAAAACAGGGTAAAATACTCAAGAGAGATATCGTGTAATTGCAATGAACATCAGAAAACAATTAATCCGGAAAAGTTCTGTTATTGTCTGCTTGTCATTTGCCTGAGCTCAATTTGCTGACTTTTGCACTCACCATTTTTGTTTGCGCTTAGGGATTGCTGACGCTGTATAGTCTATTGAATCCGTATTGGATGCATTTCCATCTGATTCATTTGAACCAACACTGTTAACACGTGTAATGGTTAACATCTGGCAATATAACTATTCAAGCATTATCTATGTGTTAGGCTATTTTACTTTCACTGTACAGTTTCGCATTCCTGAGTTACATTGTGCTAATCTCTGTGCTATTCCTGGTTCAAGCCTTGCTATTGCCACCCGTGACATTCCAAGAAAAGTGCTTTGTTATTTGCACACAAAACAACAACTATCATTAGTGTTAGTGCTTCTATGTTTTCCCATGAACTTACCAAGCAACATAGGATTACTCGTATTATTGGCATTGCAAATATTAAATGCAGAATTAAATACTTTTTTTTCAAACAAAAAATCTCAGCAAAAACAAAAATTAAAAACTTGAAAATATATAATTGCATTTCTTGGAAGCTGTATAAATAATATATATGCAAATGAATTTTCAAACCTAAACACAACTTATTGTTCATGATTGCAGCATTTTAATCTCGCCAATACTGCCGTAAAAATTAGGTGAAAATAAAATCAAAGCCCGTGAATTATAATGGAAGTGTAATAGATTTAAGGAAAATGGATCTGGCCAAATCTATGAACTATGAATGCCTGGATCTTAATCAGCTTAATTTAAGTATGCAGTATACGTAATAAGGACAACGTAGGTATATAGAACTGGTGACGTCAATTACTGTCTGTTTCGTATATGCTAATTAAGAGCAGAGAATACACAAATAAGCAGGTCAGTTACGAGAGACGCGCTGCATATGAGGATGTTGTTATCTCGCTTTAAGCTCTGGATGCTGCGATAAAAACGTAATCATATTCTGTAGTGTGAAAATTTAGAAGTGGTACGAAACACTATAATATTGGTCGTGTCGCTGTAATGGGTCACAAAGCGAACTATTGAAAGCATGTAAAGGCAGGAAATGTTACTTAATTTCACTTTGTTGCTATTTCTACTACTGACATTTTGAGCTGCAGTAAAGAAACACATTGCATATATACTATTATAATTTGGATAAAAAGAGACAAAATAATAAAACTGCAAAGCGAAGTTATAATTTCTTTTCGTTTTATAACTATTTTCTCCCAGTCTGAAAGTCAAGTCTGTCTAAAGCTAAAATTGCTGATAAAAAGAAAAGATAAAATGCTATTTTCCTAGCAGACAATGTTGCTACATAGAAAAGTTGCTGTTATTTATTGTTTGTTTATGACTATTCAACAAGTCTGAAAGACAAATCTCTCTGTAGCAAAGCTGCTCTTAAAGTTTGTCTATAGCAAAAATACTGAAAAATGTTACAACATACAAAAGTTGCTGATAAAAAAGGATGTTTTGACTCCTGATATTATTGATATTTATGTGAACTTCGTCACTTGTACTCCCTACGAACAAAAAGACAAGTGTTCATGAGAGAATATTGAAGCAATTTTAAATTAACTCTAATCAGGATGCCACACTGATTTGAAGTTGCCATGATTCGCCCGATTTTGAAGGATTTTGCTGGTTACACGACCGCGCACGGACTTGGTCGGATCGCCTCTGCTGACTCCTCTTGGGTTCGTGCAGTGTGGGTAGCCATTGTGCTCACAACGTTCTCGCTGTGTTTTTCTCTCAACTATCTTCTCTGTCTACAGTTTTACGACCGGCCCGTGAATGTGCAACATAAGGTAGGTTGTCTCTATATATTGCCCAATTTATCGTTCATATTGGTGAGTATTGACACAAATTCTTGCAGTTATGTAATAGTTGAACTATCTAATTGATCACGTTTATTTAATATATGTTTCTAAAATGTATTCAAATTACTGTACATGATTAATTTTTTTTATCTTTTGTATGTTTCTTCAGCACACCATCTAATACCTGCAGGCCTTAGATTTTCTGTTTGTGATAATAATGTCTCTGAGTAACATTAGAATACATTTTTATCAGCCAAAGACTTTTAGAATGGTATACATTTAAATCCATGTAGAATTTTTCACATGTATTACTTTTTTTATTCACATCTGTCATTCTTCAGAAATAATAAATGTTATTCAGTTTGTACGCTAGAAGTATATTAAGTGTATAATTTAGAAACGTATGATGGAATTATGCCTAATAAATCACTTTCCAGATAATCTTTTCCGAGGTTGAATTTCCAGCAGTAAGTTTTTGCAATTTAAACCCAATAAGAAAAAGCCAAATCCATGACAGAAATTTGGCTCGATTAGTTGATGATTTGGCAAATAAAACCATTACGCAGTTAAGTGGAAATGACACTAAAGGTGAGTTAAATTGCAGCAACACAGCTTGAGCAGCAGTAAGGTTTAGGTGATTTTGGATTGAGTTGAAACGATGAAGCATCAGAGATTAACGAGAAAAAGTGTTCATAGTACTAATTTAAATCTGGGATTGCACAGTACCTAATCTAAAAGTTAGGGGATTCCACAGAGTAATTCAAGTTGATTTAGATACGAATGGCTGTGATACCCATGAGCCTGTGAAATAAGCTTGATTTATTTCCTCGTAACTGAAGAGACTTGTTCACAAGAAGACCATTTTAAGAGCAATAGGTAATGATTTGTGAATATTTCCAATGGTTTTTATACAATCTCACTGATACAAAAACACAAAAAATGCTACTTTATAAGCCTTTTTCTAGGAAAAAATAAGGCCATTTTTAGACTAAGGTTATCAGTTTTCGTACTTAGATTTTCCAAAATGTGGAATGTGTCCTCACAGTGTATAGTCAAATTTTAACTCTTAATAATTTCAACTACAGACATAACAAAAGTAAAATGTTTCAAATGCAAAATTCATAAACTAAGAAACACCTGACAGAGAATTAACAAGGAATGATATTAATCAATGGGGTGGTTATTCACCAGGTTTGTTTCTGTCTTTTATTTTGAATGTCAATAACCTAAACATACAAAACTTTATTTTAGGGATTGGTTTTCACAGATCAAAGAAAACTATACCTGTATCACTATGTTATCTTAACCAAGTTAATACAAGACTGGGCGTTAGGGATGGCCGCAAAGCACGTCGACAAGCCTTTTCCAAGTTTCTTTAGGCGCTTATTAGGAATCCTAATAAACAATCACGAATATTTTTAAAAAATTGATGAGAAAACATGAGGTAGTTCAAACGTCCTTACAAGAATTTGAGGAAATACAAGTGAGAAGCAAACCTTAAACAAGATAATCAAATAACAAAATAATTTGTAAACAGAGCAAAGTGTGTCACCGAAAATTAGTACAAATGTAAATAATGAGTGCCATACTGCTTAGAAGAACAAGTGTTTTCGTGATTAATTAATACTGACCCCGAAAGTCAGCTGAGATTTTGATATATTTTGCCCACTTGTACATTTTTGTCAACTTGTTGTTATTGTAACGATATACAAGCATTCGTTTATGAGGGTTTTACTCCCATTGTTATGTAACTTTGCATGTTTTCGAGTCGATTAGAATACTATTAGCTATCTACTATCCGCTATATTGCATATTTAAATAACACTTTTTAATAAAACCGTTTTTCGGAAAAATCGCTTAGAATAAACCACTTGTACAGAGCACTTGTACAGAATTTGCTATCTGTAACAAATTAAATGTCTTGTGTGACATAATTTAATCATGTAATGAGCAGAATCGGAGGAACTCTGCAGGAAATTCATGAAACCCAGAAAGAATTGTTTTATCTGTAACTATTGAATAAAATGCTTTAATAACTATTCAGGGCCGGAAACTTTTTAACTAAAAACTATTCCATATCTATTAACGCTTCCTTCTTCATTTTAATGTTCAAAATAAAAGGAACAATCTAAAGTAGTTGCAATTTACATATTCACACTATGCAAAAGCATTTTAACACAATGACTTTATATTCTAGTTCTGGTTTGAGATATCAGGCACTGTCTTTTTTTGCTGGAAGTGCTTAATTGAGTAATGGTCATATCAGAGTTACAGCAAATACACTTAATGTACTGTCGTTAGTATAGGATTCACTTGTAATCTACATGTAATTCATACATACTTTCTGAAACAGTTCTGCCATATTAAAGGTTAATCGCAACTTATCTGCTCCTTATCTTACAAATAAAAGCAAATATTTACAAAGGTTTATGCTTTATTTAAAAATGTAATAAGGTGTTTTGGAATATCTACAAGTTTCAAAGGTTTTCAAATAAGATTTCATTCATTTCCGCATTTGATATAAAGAATATTCGCAAGTAAGAATCATAGATCAAAGAGAATGCCAAGCAAATTTAGCTAAAGGTGTTTTGGGCTTTAAAATGAAGTGGCATATAAATTGTACCAACACCTTCTTCAGTTGCATCCACATTTCGCGAGTGCCAAGCAAAAAGTTACACTTATCATACAGGAGCAATACTTTGCAATTGTAAGCATTATATAATAATAACAATGATAATAATAAGCATAAGAATAATAATACAACGTGCACCATTGTCAGTCATTAGATTCCAATACTGTGTCACTGACGACTAGTATGCACTTACGACCGCTGCTTAGAAAGTTAACTTTGCTTTACTTCGGTCTTAAAGCTGGTTAAAGCATTTAGCGTTTATTAAAAAATCTAAGGCTGTCTAAAACAGATTTGAAATTCTTAACGTAATATTCTTGACATTATATAGAATCTTCATTTCTTCAATAAAAGCAGACAAAACTATTGTCAAAGGGTTCTGACAATAAGTAACAATTTTTAGTCTGTAACAATACATTTTTCAACTATATATAAAACATTTGAGCCATTCACTTACAATTACAACAAACTCTGTTGTTTTAGAAGACACGCATAATGTTTAATATATGGGCCAAAACGACTGTGATTGTATTGATTTAGACCTGTGTGGTGAAGAGCTGGATGCAAAATCGACCGGAAGTGTCAATTCTCCGGGATATCCGCTTTCTTATCCAAAAAACACCAACTGTCGTTGGATATTTACTGCGGAAAAGGGATATTACGTGAAATTAAATTTCTCAGTATTTGCAATAGAAGACAGCGCGTATTGTAGATATGACAAATTAACGGTAAGCGTTAACATGCATGCATCACTATGCTATTGTTCAAATACCTTACACACTGTAATATCAGTATATACTCTGTGCATAAGACAGCCAATTTATACAAATAAATATTCATGATCTATCAGTTAGTTTCCAATCTTCGTCATTCTTGTGGTTTCTGTTTTATTTTTTTTTCATTTGGCAAAGTGAGTGTCCACATCTTTCAACTTTTTTCTGGATCAAATTCAAGGGTAATAAAATTTAATAAATGACTATAGAACAGTATATAAATGGCTTAAAAAATTATCAAAGTAACTAAAGCAAAACCTTTAACTGCATTACTGTGAAAATATAATAATCAACCCAAAAATCTGTATATTCATGCAAAGATATGTCAGAAATTATAGTAAGAGAAGTGTTTCAACGTTTATTTGGCAGATTGTTGATAGAGCACAAGATGCGGAGTTTGCCTGTGGGTATCTTAATAGCAGTGTGGAAGACTTTGTGTTTGTATCTCGTAGCTTTAAGGTTATTGTTGAATTTATCACCGACTATAGTGGCTTTGATACAGGATTTGTTATAGAATATGCTCAAACATTAAAAGGTAATACATTAAAAGATTACTACAACGTAATAAATTATTCATGTTTAAATAAAGCGTTACGAAAGTATCAACATGAGTTAATTTTTACATTGGGCAGATTATAATAGCCAGCAACTTAAACCTATTTATTTTATTAGGAAGAGTTGATATTTTAATATGAATATATTTCCTTAAACTTCTCTAATTTTTTTTATAAAGATATCATTTTCTAAAGCACAGTGCAACCTTATATAATGTAAAAACTTAGTACATCAGTTGTCTTTTATAACGATAAACATCTCATCAAATTAACAAATTGACTTTTTGCAAAGGTGTTTTTAGACATAAAATTGCTATAAGTTATAACAAGCTGAAATATATCCTTTTACTTCAAGATCTGTCAAATATTATTTTTTTGAACAAATATATCATTTTCTAAATTGGCAGAACAACCTTTTAAAATGTAATAACATTTTACATCAGTGCACACTCAGAACAACTCGTGAATGTACTGTCCAGTTTCAGCTTGACAACTACGAATCAATTTCACATGCTGCTCGTCAAATTAAGGATGTAAATAGTTTGAATATATTTTTATATCTTTTAATTCAATTGAGGCACATGCGTATATTATTATAAGCTTTACTGAACTTATGTTTAATTATATTCAATTACTTGTCTTCAACACTATGACTTTTTTACATTGTGTTAATAAACAATATTACCTATTTTAGAAGAGTCTTCGCTCCCTAGTTTTTATCACCACAATAGGTCTAAGGATACAAGACTGGTGCCAGGTACGTGATGTCAGCAAGCGATAATGGAAAGTCACTTAATGCAGTATGAAATCGAATATTAAATGTTATCTGTTCCTTTCAGTCAGTAAAATGCAAATCAAAGTTTTCCAATATACAGAATTACAATCTTTTTTATACAATTTATAAACAGTCAATGATCGATCTATACAAAATATAAGCGGTGACTTTGTCACTTCCCACTTAAGCACTTAGCAGTGAAAAACGTCGGATTTTGCAAAATCCCAATCAAATTTATAGAAACAATTTAAGCATACACACGTAATTGTTCGTGACATAAAAACACCATAAAATTATACACATATTAGACAGCATAATGTTTCAATATTTTTGCAGTCACTTTGGACATCAATGTTATATAACACGCAATAAAAGCTCTATCTCTTTTTCCCTTTAATTGCATTTTCATTCAAAGGTATGCTTAATAATGATATTAATTCATTTTTAAATTATGAATTAGCTAATGCTTTAGACGCTTTGGTTTACTTATCCTTAGAGTACTGCATAACCTCAAATAATTTTCAATAGAACCCCCTATTTGTGTTTATATCAGTAGCCTTTTATAACGATAAACATCTTATCAATTTATCAAACTGAATTTTGCAAAGATCTTTTTAGACATAAAATTATAAGTTATAAGACGCTGAAATAGATGTTTCTACTCCAAGGAATGCCAAATATTGGTTTCACTTAAGAACAGAGACGGAACTCGTAGTATCAATTAACGTATTAGGCTTTTTATTTGGATCTTTCAGAATGTGGCGGAATAATAAATATTACAGAAACAGGCACCATTGCCTCTCCTTGGTACCCTGAAGAATATCCAAATAACATCAAGTGTGAATGGCTTTTATTTGCTGAAGAAGGCAATCAAGTCAAACTTCGTTTTCTTGTGTTTGCATTAGAATACGAAGAAAATTGCCAGTACGACAAAGTCGAGGTTATCTTATCACCTTTTTGGCAAGAATATCGCTAGTTCATTTAACAATATCTATACGCTATTTTGTTTATGTCTCTTACTACATAATGTAGCGCACTTTTCATCTAACAAACGACAAACGGTTAAAACGTTTCACTGTTAAATGTATAAATTTAAACATTTGACACAAAATACCGTTAACAAGTAGGATATTGAATATTTTCAACATTTATCTACATAACTACATGACCTAAGCTGGACTGGGAACAAGTCCACAAATTTGTTTTGGTAAAAAACAATGAATGCACGTTCTTTAGGGAATTCTAATAGTTGTTTAGCACTTTCGTTAATTCAGCATGTATTTAATTATTGACGAAATTAATTAAAAAAGGAAAATTATTTTCCTTGATCCAAATATATTAAGGAATGGTTGTAACAACAGAAATAACCATAAAAATCCAGTGCATAAACTTTGTTTTATATGTAGACCTTTGTAGAAAAGCAGTCAACTTACAAATACACGGATCATTCACAGGCTATACCTGCATGGCAGATAGAAGCGTTTTGGGCCAAGCGCTAATATAAAACCATTCATTATATTGTAGTATGTGGATGGATGTTATCATCTTAAGACGATAAACATATAGGTCATAATTCATAAGCTGATGCTATAACATCTCTGTTCAAATAATGCTCTATGCTGACAAGTAATAGACTACACTAACATGCGTTATCCTATTAGGTGCATTTTCTGTTATTTTTTTTATTGTGTATGCAGTTTCTTTTCAGCGCTTAACTTCACTTTCAGATTACTGATGGAGAAAAGGATGTAAGAATTTGGTTAGGATGTGGGTTTCGTGACAATACTTTTTGGGGAAGATCGAGCGGCCAGACGCTTTCTGTGGTGTTTGCAACAGACAACAATGTAGTTGATTATGGATTTTTATTGGAATACTCTCAAGTTACGCACGGTATAAATATGTTGTTCTAAACATAGACACACAACTTAAGCAACTTTTTCTATAGGCCACACCACATCACATAGCACAATATTAGCATGTTGGTAGTTTTATAAACAATTTAAATAAAAAGTATAAGTATTTGGTTTATTGAGAGACTACATCATAAATTTTATTACTCGACAGGAGAGGCTGAAAAATGTGTCAGCCCTGCTGACGTCATATTCGTTCTGGATTCAAGTGGTTCCGTCTCCTTTGAAGACTGGGTTCTGCTGAAAGAATTTGTAGCAGAGGTTGTCGAGAAGCTGCCCATTTCTGAAACGGGATATCACATAGCTCTTGTAGTGTTTTCTACTGACGTTTATCTGGCATTTGATTTTAATTACAGCTATAACAAGGCTATATTAATCGATACGATACTACATTTAAACCGTTTGGCAGGACTGACGAACACGGGAGAAGCTCTTATGCTGATTAAAGTTGAGTTAATGCTTGGCAGAGGCGGCAATAGACATGATATGCCTGATTTTCTCGTTATCATTACCGATGGATTATCGTCTCATAGATCACTTACAATGTCCACGGCAAGTGACATTAAAGACATGGGTGCTACAATTCTTGCTGTTGGTGTAGCAATCATTGAAGAAGAGGAGCTAGAGAATATTTCATCACCGCCACATCAGGAAGGAGTGACATATTTCTTAAGTGCTGATTTTACCACGCTAGGGCCTGTTACTACTCAGCTTTTAGAACTAACGTGCTGGAATGGTAAGTAATATTCTATATTATTGCATGATTACCATAGCTCATACTACGGACACAGTAGTATTATTTGTAGTACATATGCCGAGAACATTAACCCATATGTACCCCATGCTTTATCATTCCTAATAGAATATCTAAAATCTCAGCTTCACTAGTTTTGGGTCATTAATATTATACACATTGGTTGAAATTGGTTTGGTCTGCTCTAGAACTGTTACTGTTGCTCCATTTATTTTAATTGAGAGTGAAATGAATACTATATTAGTTGCGCTGCGATGTGCACAACTCGCGGAAGAAAAGTAGAAAAACATGTTCAATCATATAAATAAAATTTCTTGACTAGAGACACATTTAATTTTATTTGTGATTTAGTTTTTAGCTTTTACAATTCGATAAAAATGGTACGGTCTATACTAGCGCCACTGTAAGATTATTTAGACCATACCCTTGCCCTCTCCTCCCTACTCCAGGATATATTTGAATTCATTGAATAGAGCAATGAGCTCCTCACTCAATATTCTATAATAGTAAACTCTGCCTTGAACCCTATCACTTTGTGAACTATTTTATTTTTGGCAATAGCGTAGTAATTGCAATTGCAACTGTATAAGTTGTCAAAATAATTGTGAATGTTTTGATTTCTGAAAATCATAGTATTGTTCACTGAAACTTTGGACACTGTGTAGGCAATGGCAGTGACAAAGTGTTACTTCTAGAAATTATTTAGAGAAAAAATATTGATTTTATGTAAAAACTTAAAGTGAGGATTTTGCTATATAAATAGGAAAGGAAAGTATTTGAATTTAGTACTTGGAGAAATAACAGCTAAAAGTTTTGCTGAAAATAATATGCAATGTGAGTTGGACACAATGACAGTCATAAATAGCTATTAACCGCTTTGAGTTATTAAGCCCTACTTGAACCCCAAACATTTACATAATAACAAATTATTATTATTAAAATCAAATGTCAAACATTACAGGAAGTTTACAGCATGTTCGAAATTCTATTATAGAATATTTTGGACTATTGCAGTGTTCTAAGAAGTTCGATTTTCTTACAGTTGTAATTATACATTCGTGGACTTATTTGTTAATTCATTTGTCGAAATGAAACCTGTTAGCCTTAGAATTTCGTAGCACCTCAAACAACATGGATCTTTCTTGGATCCGTCAAAACCATTCAACATGCTGGATTGCAATTTCTTTCCTTTTATAACGAAACAACAAAAGAAAGTAATATTAAGTTGCAAAATGTGAAACTACATTTGCAATTAAACATGCGATTGAGCTTTTGTATGCAAAGTGAAACGATTGCAAATTTAAGATTCAATTTATGGAGCATTTTTCTGATATTCTAATAATATTCAATTTATATGTATCAATCAACTCTCAAAAGGGATGAAGTGCTCTTCTCGTTAACTGAAAATTTGTGTATGATATGCAAGACATCTGGTACCGTCATTATATCCCCAAAAGCGTGACTTAAGACAAATTACAGCACAGAATTCAGGAAGAATAAATAAAAAGTGTTCGATGAATCTGTATTATTTCAATTACAAAGTGTGTGTTCTGTACATTTTAACTAATATCTGTATAAACCAGTAATTATATAAATTCACTGGAATATCTGCATATTTTCTGTAGCAAAATCATCAAATTTTGCTATAATCTTAATAATCGAAATTAGGTTTAAAAGAATAACTTATTACTGCAACCGTGGTGTGTGCATTAACAATTATTCACGTATTAAGAAGCTAAAGCAGAGGTCTTAGATATATTACAAACCATATTTACGTACAAACAGTGAGAGTAATTTAATGAAGATTTTACATGTTCATTTTACAGAACCCGAAAGTAAGTATTATTTCCCCTGAAATTTTGTAATTTTGGTTTAGAATAGTAGCTAGTAGCGAGAATAGCAGCAATTGCTTTGGATATTTAAAAAGCTTGAACATTTTGCAATGTGGCGTGCTCTTGTTCATACCAACGCTATTTTAATATTTTCGATTTGCTTTCAGTTAGTTTTCATAAACTTCAGGCACATGTTCTCTTGCAAAAATATCACAAGTTCATGTTAAAACTGTGTTTATATTTTTTGAATGACTAGTGCATTCTTTGATTTTTAGTTGTTTTTGTAAGGATGTTTTTGAAAGAAGAATGAAAAATCATTATTTTTTTAAAAGGGACCAAAGTAAGCTTGTCTTACAGTTTATTGTGATTTGTGCAGAGAACAACTGTTTTTGCGCTTTATAGGTTCATTTGCTGTATCAGCTATGAATCTGTTTATTGCCAAAATATATGAAATGTAAATGCATATTTTAGAGTAAGTCATTTATATAATTGTTATGGCTTATTGAACAATAAACATGATGGCTAATACAATTTGTATGTTTTATAATACATAAAAGAGTGTAATCTAAATTGTTAAATTTCTTGAATCAACTATTCTTGTTACACTTTACAGAGAGTTGTGGGGGCAGCATTGATGTTAGCGCATCAGGTGTTCTCACCTCTCCACGCTACCCAAAGCACTACCCTAACAATCTAAACTGTACGTGGTTATTTGAAACTAAAAAAGGCTTCCATATTACGCTCAATTTTACTCAATATGAATTGGAAACAGGTGACGAATGTATATATGATAGAACAGAGGTAAGTGATGCCGGATCTCTAATCATTCTTTGCTATAGATATCCCTGGAAATGAAAACTTATGTAAAGAAAAATTACACATGATAGCCTGAGATTAAATTATGATTTTTTATATGACAAGAACCATTATTAGATCAAGGTTGTGTCACATTTCCCTTAAAGTAATTACAATCATATTTTGCTGAAACAATATATTTAAGCTGATCTTATCACTGAAAAGGCCAATAACATAGCTATTTTCTTCATTGTGATAAATACAGGAAGCAAAATTGTAAAGAATTAAAGAAATACCGTACTTAATCTAGCCTAAAAATGCTTAGAGCATATGCAAAACAGCAATTATATATATTTTATGAATAAACTTGTACATTATTCGTTGACATATTTATTACCATTGATAATTATATCGCACAGATACTGGATGGGAACTCAACTAGTGACAAGATATGGTTTGGCTGTGGTAGGAAAGATGACTCCTTTGTGGCTGTGTCCACTGGAAACATTTTAACTTTGATATTGGTTACAGATAATAGTATTTCACAGACTGGTTTTAAAGCCAAATATGCACCTGTAGAAGGAGGTATATATATGTAAGAGAATGATTACACATATAAGACAGAGATTCTTTCAAACAAATTCATATGTATGGTATAAATAAATTACATTTAGACATGACACTTACATGCCTTTATGACATAAATTATGACAACTTCAAGAAATACTAAAAAAAGGTTTGCGCATAGTTAGGAAATCAAATGATAAATTGGGCAGAAATATCCAGAGATATTTTGATTAAATGATCCTACTGTAAGTAGCATAAAATATAACTGATAATATTTGTGTTTACACACCAATGGAGCCAAAGCTCGGGAAAATTTTGTCATATTATATTAAAGCATAATTTGACTTATTTGACTTAATGTCTTATTTAGTTATACTGCATGATGTTCTAATTTCATTCTTTCTCTCCGCTGTCGGACGTTCCATTGTTTCATGCCACTGCATTGTAGGAAATACAATACAATGCATTATTTTATGCTTTTGCAGGACAATGTGTTGTTGTAGGATAACCCAATTGCATTATATCATGTCTTTGCAGGACAATCAGCTTCCATAATTATAAACTGTGTCACTGGACAATCCGATTGCATTATTTCATACTACTTTAGTGCGATTCATTTCTAAATTTAGACTGTATGACAAGAAACCCCGTTTGTATCATTCCATAATATTGTAGGACAATTGGTTGTAATAATTTCATACTGTTGTAGGACACCATGATTGCATCATTTCCGATTACTTCATATGTGACGGATACAACAACTGTGGGGACTGGTCTGATGAGCAAGACTGCGCTACTTGTAAGTAAAAATAGTCCAAGTAAATTCTCTTCGTTGTTCAAGATTGTATCAGCAGCATTAAACATTAAATATTTTAGGTCTTTTTCGTAGAATCTTACATTTTCATGCATGTTTACTATTTTCTAATGTCAAGGTAATGGCCATGGCAACCCGACGTACTTATGTACTTCCGGTATGTGCATTAGAAGAGCCTACTTCTGTGATGGCACACGGCACTGTCCTAATGGCGAAGATGAGTCATTCTGTGGTAAGGTTTATCCTTAATTTAAGCCAGAAAGGTAGTCTTAGTAATTATCCTTCGTTAATATTTTACAATTTACTTATACATGAATTGCGTGCTGTTATTATATTGGCTAAAACATAGGTTGAAATGACCAATGTAAGGTACATAGTAAGGTATTTTTTCATAATTACTGTTTTTGTATTTTTAGTAAGTTCAAACTGTTGTAGGTTCACAGCAAGTCCAAAAACGTTTAAATACATAAAATCGTTCTGAGGAGCATTTATTATTATTTACTTCTATTGTGTATAGCACCAAAATCTGTATTTGTTAATTTTAGGTCCTGAAAGTACCTATGACGGTGAATTTGACCCAATTGATCAGGTTCACAGGACAGCCTTGGATTTGGTGGATTACCCGTGGTTTAAGAAAACTAGTGGACAGGATGTATCAGAAGTAGACAATTCTCTAGTATTCTCAACAGTACGTATTTTTCTATTTTTATCAGTTTTTAATATCTACTTTCCTTTCTGTGTTGCGTTTAAATAATAAAAAAAACTATTTCTTTTTTCGTATTGCGCTTGGGGTGTTCTGCTTTAGCAGCTATTCTTTCTTCGCATTCAGAAGCTCAACTATTTGTTTTGAATTATAGGGGTTAAAATCTTATGCATTTTGGTACAGTTTAGCAACAAAAGTGAAAATATTCACAATTATCTTCTTCAAAAGCACACCGCTAATATTTGTGGAACGTCTTTGTTTCTTACCATAGATGTTTTGCTATCGATCAGGAAGTCGTCGCTTTTAAAAATATTTCCTGAGCTTTTAAATTTTTAATTACAAAACATTATATCAAAATTATTTTTGTTTATAGATAACCACAATCATTATTTTATTGCTATTAGTAGTTTGCATTTAAGCAGCATAATTACTGAGAATGGTAGGACTAAAATGGCGGACTGGATGTTTTGTTTACAGGCATTGCGAAATCTATCACTTACCGAACGCTATAACATGGGACATTCTGCTGCAGAAATGATCCAAGAATGCACTTGGAATGGAAAACTTTGTTCTCTTTTGTAAGAATATTAATGAATTAAATGTTTCATTAACCAGTTATCACATTTTGTTATTCAATTTGTATTATAATACCAGTGAAGTATGCAAGTGTGTTGACATTTGTAATAAATTTACTTATATTCATGATAATCAAGCAGAGTCTTAATATGAACAGAAAATTCGAAAGTGTTACCCAGCAATAAAAGTATGAAAAAGCACATGGCTATATGTATGATTAATAAATACTGTTTGCAGAAACTTTACTGCATTTGTGAGCAGGAAATACGGTAACTGCTATACATTCAACTCGGGAATGTACGAGCCGGTTATCAAACAGACACAACCGGGCCAAGCTTTTGATAAGTAGTCTTCATGAACATTTTAGCATTACATTTCATTAAATAAATGCAATTTAAATATATTTGTGCCAGAATTAAGTGTTCTGATGATTAAAATTTACTTCTTTCTTTTAGCTTTACAATATGCTGCAAATTTCAAACAAATGACAAATTTCTTACCAATGTCTCATCATACCACGACAAACACTTGTCACTAACTTGTCTGAAACTTGTCACAAATTTGTCTAGTATTGCATCACAATGACGTCACGACCTTTTCGAATAACAGAAAGCACGTGGGCGTTTTTTAGATTTCTTAGGTTTTATTGAAGTTTCTATTGGTAAAAGTTTCAAATTATCACGTCTTACATTAATGGCTTGTCCATATATTAAATGGACAAGCCATTAATGTAAGTGGATAAATCACATTCTCTGCATATTTTGAAATAAGCTGTGATGTTTATAAAATACTTGTAAAATTTGTGAAAATTAATTATGTTTATTGCGTACTTATTGACATTTAATAAAAAAGGTGAAAAGATTTGATTATTTTGGTGTTTAATATAACAAAATCTGATGGCATAACTAACAAAATCTGCAGCACGTGCGTACATAAGTAAACCACCAATATATTGCATGTTCAAATGCTGCAAAACTTTCGTAAAATTGTCAGACACTTGGAATTCACCAGTCCGTCAACCTGAACAATTTGATGTGAAAAGATTGATCTGGGAATTTCAGGTCTTGCGATGCTTCCGCCTCCAAAAGATGTCAACAAGAAACCCACTTCAGGAATCATTTAATAAATAAATGATATTAGCTATTAAATAAAAGAATAAAAAAGTTTTACTGATATAATTTTGCATGAAAAATCAGGAAAAAAATCAGTTATCAAAAGGAGTAAAAAGTCTCTGACTCAGAATAGCATTACGTTACTCTGGACTTCATCAAAACTGGTCAAATAGATGCATTTCAATTTTGTTTGATTTTCGTCGGATTGCTATCAATTTTTAATGAATGTTCCCAAGGTAGTCGTCTTATGAACATTTGCTTTTTATTTAATTAATTTTATTTTTTTCTAGCCACTTTCCAAAATGTTTTTCCTCCAATAATTTTAGTCAGTTTGCCTTCCAGTTCAATCTGAATAGTTCCCAGATGAGTCTTTGTTAAAAACTCTATCTTGGGCGACTCTCAAAAAATTGGCGCAATGGAACCCCAGTTAAGAAGGATGCCTTTCTTTGCTTTTTCAGCCGATGAGAATGTTTGAGAACAAGGTGTATACCACAATTCACACTTTAGGTATTAGCCCATACGGTGAAAGGGGTCAAGGAATTAGTGCTGTGTTGAGATCTCTGGCGCCATTAGATGGAATTGGAGGAGGGAATGATAGTTATTAAAAACAATCAGGATGTATAAATAAGACAAAAGTCTTATAGTTCTGAAAGAGCTAAACTGTCAAAATAAAACGTTATAAAAAGATAGGCAGTCGGTAGAAAACGATGGTGGGGAGCGGAGTGGGGGGGGGCGAGAAGCAAACATCATTTTTGTTGACAAAAACAAAGGCAATGATTGCCATATAAAAGTGTTCGGGTATACTGATGTTGGTGTGCACTGACCACTCTGGTATGATAAGATATTAAGATTTGGTCCTGGTAACAATGTCCCTAAACATTCTTGTTATGCCTGATTAACTAGAACTTGGTTGGCCAAAATGTCTTTGAACAATGGTGTTATTATATGTTTGCAAATAGTAATGATTTTGTCTGATATTCTTTATTCTCATAGTTTATCAATCACTTTTCAAAGATATTTTGACGAATTTGTGACAAGATATTGACAAGCTGCAAATTAGGATATGACAAATATATGACAAGAAAATGAGAAGCCTGTGACAAAGATAAATTTTCAACAAATTCACGATGTTGAGTGAGACATCGTCAGGATGACGAGTTCAGGGCCGCCAATCAATTTGACGAAATTTTGAGGAACTTGTGACAAATTGACACGTTAAAATTGACGAGTTTCTGGCAAATTATTGAGACATTATTAGCACGACTAATTAATGACAAGCTTTAAACTGACGAATTAATGACATATTTATTACGAAGTATTGACACATTTTTGATTGAATTCGTTGAATTGGACATCGTCAAATGGACAAGGCAAATAAGTCATTCTCTTGTCAGTTCAACAACTTTTCGACATATTCTTGACAAAGGCATATTATTTGTGTGATCCAAGGGATATACATCATCTTATAGTCTTAGGCTCAGAAAATTTTCAGTTTGTACTATTCCCAATTGGTATATGTTTGTGTAAGTTTTTCAGTTACGCTTTTCATCAACCAAGACGATTACCTTTCTTTGACATCAGCGGCGGGGGCGCGAGTAGCCATTCACAGGCAGAACGAATATCCATTCCTAGAAGATGTTGGCTTTAGCATGCATAGTGGACAGAGAGCATCAGTGAAGCTCAGTAAAGTAATTACCAAATTGTACCAACAGATCTTTTCTTTTACTAATATTTTCTTTTACTTTTTTATTTTGCCTTATGCGTTTTAATTATTAAATTCAAACTGGTTTACTTTTATATTTTTCTTGATAATTTGGACTAGTTTAACATTTACTCTTTTAATTTATATTTCACAGACTCTATCTGATAAAGTATTGTATAGATATCCCGATGAAAAAAATTAATTCTCGGTAAAAAACTTAATAATGTTTATTTCAATACCATTGGAACTGGGGTTGATATCGAAATCCATAAGAGAAACAGCACGTACTAAAGATACACTTTTTTCCTTTGTTGAGAAAAGTGACGCGCTGTAGTTAGCGATCAAACCTTTTCATCAAGGCGACAGTGTATTTGTTTGTCTGCGCAAAATAAAGGTACCAACAAAGGTATCCATCATTTCAATGCATTATTGAAGCAAAAACTTCCATAATTCTGAATCGCGAGGTGTCTCCAATAATGGAGTTTGACTACTAAGAGAAAGTGTCCCTTATCGAGGGTTATCCAAAACACCGGGGTGTTCACAGTCGGGATTTACTGTGAATTACAATGCAATAACGTTAACTGAGTATGCATTCATTGATGTATTTCATACCTGAGGTGACAAGTGAGAAGCTAGGCCACCCATTCACCAATAACATTAACTGAGTATGCATTCATTGATGTATTTCATACCTAAGGTGATAAGTGAGAAGCTAGGCCACCCATTCAGCAATAACATTAACTGAGTTTATGCATTCATTGATGTATTTCATACCCAAGGTCATAAGTGAGAAGCTAGGCCATCCATTCAGTAATTGCACCAATGGAAAAGACTTTGATCTTCTTTATGACAAGAACTACTCCGTCAAGGTAATAACTCAGCGTCTTATTAAAAACTAAGAATCTTACAGTTAACACATCATATCTGAGACGCTTGCTTTGGTTATTCTTGTCTCTGTATCATGATCTTTGAAACAAGTGTGACGTGTTATTGGTAACCCTGATTTCCCACTCGCATTGCATGGCTATTCGCCTGATTGGGTTCCATTTTACCTTTTAAGGCTTGTTTAAAATCTTGCCATCAGCGTCATGTAGTAGACATGTGTGGTTGCGCTGATGCTACGCTCGCAGTGACAAAATCACAACCGGTTTGTTCTGTGGATGAGTCAAGCGAAGGTACTTGTATAAATCAAATATTTCAAGAAATGATAGTATGTACATTATGAAAAGAAAGATATGCTGTAACTCGATGTGGCTCGTGTGGCAGGTTAATGTATTAATTAACACTCCATCTTAATTTTTTAAAAAAACATATAAAGCCATATATATATATATATATATATATATATATATATATATATATATATATATATATATATTACAGCTGTATTTTCAATACAATAGGCCGCCGTTGCCTACTACAAACGTATGGCGACATCGAATCGGGTGTGTTAAAGTGCAGATGTCCCGAATTGTGCAACGAGAAGCAATTCAAATATTCAGTGTCCACAATGGAGTGGCCTGTTGCTGCTCTTGCTGATGTCATCAAGACTTATTACGGAAAGAGAAGCAGTATGCTGAACGAGTCGCTAAATACACCTAATGGTGTTAGAAATAATCTGCTCAAGCTTGATGTTTACTACGAAATACTGAAATACGAGCGTATCACAGAGAGTGAAGCCTACTCGGTCTGTATGATTACTTAGAATTGTTTTCTGATTGTCAGAAAGTTATATATATCCTGTGTAAATTTTTAAAACAACAGAAACATAAACAAAGAAAACTAATTACAATCAAGTCAAAATTTAATCACTGAAGATATGTGTTATCCATGAGTTTTCTAAATTACTTAAAATGTATCTTTTGTTTACTTTAACAAAATCAAGTTTCTGTAATTTTTAGAATTAATACATTGATGTCCTAAGTAAAAACACTTAGTGAACAATAATACAAACCTTGCATCTGTGTGAGGTGAACGAAAATGGAAATTCCTGGATGCTCAACAAATTATGTCATTAAGATCATAATTTCCATGTTTTCGTAGGACAACGACCTAGGAAAATATTACGTTACTTAGAAAAGTTTACACAAGTTGTTTGATCATATGCAAATTACTATGTAGACTAACAAAGAGATCAACATTAGTTTACAACGATGTAGACATGGTAAAAAAACAAATAGATGGAATAGTGGAATGTGTTCACAAAACAAATCTCTGCTTGTTTTGCAATTTACTTTTTAGCGTGACGTTATTAATTTATAAATAAAAATACCAAACATCAAACTCAGCAACTCATAGAGCAAAAAGGTAATTCGCATTATTTGAATGTCTCACCCTTCACGATTGGTGGCGTAGATTTCGCGTTTGTTGAGTGATGTGGGTGGACAACTTGGCCTGTGGATTGGTATCAGTATTATCACTGTAGTTGAGGTAAAATTCAAGTAAATGATTAAGAAAATCTTCTTTATGAAACGCAAAAGAAAGGAAGTGGAAGAGGAGAAATATCATACTATTTATTTTGTGAGTTACTGCATAAAAGTGTGCTTTGAATCAGATGCTCGTACAACTTTCGAAATACTCAATAAACCTTTTTCACAACTTTTACAGAACATAAGACATAAACAATGTTTTACAAGCCATTCAGTCTAACCATATACAAATGGGCGTTATTAATGAAAAGTTTCATTATTAATAATTAGATAATTTTACTCAAAAAGTAAAAACAATATTTTACAGAATCAGTTAAAACTGCATTTTTTCTGTTGAATTTGTGTAAAAGCAGTATGTTTATTTGTATGACAATTTAGATCATGGAGCTTTTATGGACCATGTGTGTCCGCATGTGCCGAAGGATCCATATGATTACTTCGTCACCAAGTGCAACGGAATGCGCTGACGTATGACGTCACAACAACATTTAACGACCAATATAACCAACAAGCTGGGAAGTGAAAAGGAACATTTTTACCCCAGTTTACTTTTGAAAACGGCTTCACGCCTCGTGACTGTACGCAGCTGTAATCGTGTAATTCTATATTTTACCCACGTTTTCATGGTCGATGGAGTGAAACTTAACCAAACCAATTTTTTCTGACTAAGATTCGAATAATGACTGCTGGGCAATATATATATATATATATATATATATATATATATATATATATATATATATATATATATATATATTCTACGTGTTTATTTTATTACCTCAATATATCGTTCCATTTCCTCTGAAATGTTATTTTTCACAGAACGCTATTGCTCTAACACTGAGCATAGTATTTGCAAAGTTTTGAATTTCACCATAATTAACATACCATATTTGTTTAGCTAAGGTCACTGGAACAAAAGTAAATTTCTTGCTTACCACACTGGGTCCATTTCGAAACGGGACCTTTGTAGCATTTTTGTCCATGCCTCACCTCCCCCTGCTCCCCTCAACAAAAAGAATAATAAATAAAAAACGCGGAGAAACGGGTGAAGGGCTAATTTGGGTACTTGAAGTGAGTGGAATGGAGCTAATTTAGGCGCTGGATGTGGGTAGGATTGGGTTAATTTGGGTACTTGACGCGGGTGAAATGGGGCTAATTTGAGCGCTACACGTGTCCTCACGGAGTGACAATTTCGTATAAAACAGTAATGTCCGTGTACATTGAGACCGGCCGTAAAAGCAGTTACAAATGTGAAAGCTGCCAATTTTGACAAAATTTTCATTTGTTAAAAGACGTCATGTGCAACACTGCTATCAAGAGCATTAGCACTACATCTAAGGGACGAACAGCGTTTCTCTTAAGGTTATCCGTCTATTTGGCCAGCTTTTACTCAGCCGACTACAAAAATACTACAACTTCAATGGAGACCTGCTTGGGATCAGAAGGGATTAGGGAAGATGGGGGAGTGGCGGGGGGGGGGGGGCGGGGGGGAGGGGGTCCAGAACAGAGACAGAAAAAAAAAAACAGAATTTCGCTCAGGTCGGTTTGCATTGTAGCCATGTATAGACATTGTTATTTTACCAGATTGTAATTCAGTGCATAGACCTTACAATTCTAAATCACTAACATGCATTAATGTAGTGTGGCCCACAATGCCTCTGCTGGGCGGAGCCTATAAATACCACCTGCAAAACTTATCAAGGGGGAAAATGAAAAAGTACGTTCAAAGCAGGACATGGAACTCGTGACTTTTTGTTTCGCAGGCGAACGCTAACCACTAGATCACTCCATAACTTACGGTTTGTGAAAAAGCATCAAGTAGCAGCACTTGATTTTTTCTACAATTTTACTATTTTTTGGTCAATATTTTGGCCAAACTGCCAAACAAAATGCAAGCTTGATGCAGGAGCTTTAGGGGTACATTCTTGCAAAATATCAACGCAGGATTTGTAGAACAGCAGCTTTTTTTCTTTAACTGCGCAAAATCTTCATATATATATATATATATATATATATATATATATATATATATATATATATATATATATATATATATATATATATATATAATGTATATATATCTTTCATATATAATTACTTACCCGAAATTTTAGTCAAATTTTGTACTTATCCCCATTTTAATTAGTGTTTTCATGCTAATTTTTAAAAGAGCCTCCTATCGCTCACAGTTCCGCGTGGAAATTTTCGAAAAAAGTGAAAAAAAATATGCTTATAAATTACATATAAAAAGGCACAACTAAAAAAGGGGTAAGCTAACAAAAGAACCTGAATAGCCCTTCGTATAGATACTTGGTTGATTTATTTTTGTTTCGGCGTTCAAAGTAAATTAAAAATAGTCCTCGGGGGGCATTGTCCTACGGGGGAAATTGTTCGGGGGGGGATTGTCCTAGACCCCTTTCATCCGCCGGAAAAAAACCTGTCAAAATTTTTTTTGATCATTATTTCGGTTAAATCAAGTGAAAACCCTTTCACTGAGTAATGCCTATTGTTTGTGTGAGTAGGTGCCTGATTCACAAACATTAAGATGCCAATGCAAGAATGTTAAGCATTCTTATATAAACCCCGTTCCTAACTGCTATTTCAACAAATTGAACATTGATTCAGAACTAGAAACACTGCCTAATTAAATGTTGAAACAGTATTGTTATATTCAACAGCTGGTTTTTAGTTTCTTTAAATGGTGAATTAAATTTAATGCATTTTATTTGTGTGTAAAATTACGACACTGCATTAAATTATCGGTATTATCGGTATATATATATCGGTATATATATATATATATATATATATATATATATATATATATATATATATATATATATATATATATATATATATATATATCAGACATGAGAACAGCCGGAGGCGAAAAAAGCGGGGATTTTCTTGAAGGGCCGAAGGCATTGATCTCGGAGACCATAAATTTGAAGCCCAAAAAAGCGGAAACAGCGGAGATTTCTCATGTCTGATATATATATATTATTTACACACACAACGACGAGGGATATCCCACCAGTGGGGGGTGAAGCCCACCGACTGGAGTCGGCTGGGCTAGGAAGGGGCAATTTTCATTCAGTTCTTTCGCCGCAAAAAAGGGATTCTTTCGAAACAGCACTCAGGAGCCCAGAAGAAAGGGGGTCTAAAACCTGCCGCTCATATACTTCTTAATGTAATTATATAGTTGTTCTATGACTGTAGTCACGTGCGCTCTGACTGCGCCTGTATTCATACGCATATGTGGTAAAATAGTAATACTTCATTCGGAGTGCGTACGATATTGTTTTTTGCCTGAAGCAGTAGGGCCGTACCGACCGACCCCGAAGGGGGAGGTCCGTACACGCCCGTAGGCTGAAGGCAAAAAAAAAAAACAATATCGTACACCAACTTTTGCTATTTTTATGTCGTTCTTCAAAATCTTACCACGCACTATTTTTGCACTCAGTGTGCTCAGATGGAGTGACGCGCAATCGGTACTGCGGTCAGCGAGCATTGATATTTGATTCGGTTTTTGCACTTAAGAAAATAAATATCAAGTATTTATTTGCTACGTGTAATGATTATTTCTGACGAAACCCCCCCTCCCCCCCCCCCCCCCCCTAGCCGCGGCATTATATCAGTTTAAATCTTTATTATCTCACAAGCCCGCCTCATAAACAAGTATTTTCTCCCTTTCGAACGTTCCTTCTTATTTTTGCCAGTTCAACGAAAGTAACTTATTTCAACTCAAATCGCGAAATAACAACGCAACAAATACACAAATGGCTTAATTATATGACATTTGTAATTAGATGACGTTTCGTTTTCAGGCTGTGCTGTAACTATCGTCACAGTAATAACCTTAACTATCGATTCTGAGGACGGTTGCAGTTGATTGTGACTCACTTTCTCTTCACTTTCAAGTCCGAAAAAACGTGTTTACTGTTTACATCTTATCGCATTATAAATATGCTTATAGGGGAGCACCATTCCATCTGGTCTATGAAAACTGCATGTCAGTTTTTGTTCTATCATTTTCTTTGTACGCGGACCTCTAGGCATATAATAAAAACGGGCGTGTTTTGCATTAAATTTGACGCTCCGCAATAGGAGGGGTAACAATGAAAAGGATGTTAAAAGGTCAAGGCTGAAATTCTGTGAGAAATTTTCATACATTTATTGTTACAGTACCCACGCAGTCTTGTGTAAGGACAGATAATAGGATGAATTTCGCGGAAAGTTTTACCATACCTTGTGTTCTTAACACATCAATAACAAGACAAAACCATATTTGCTCTTTTTTATCAGTTCAGTGAATGTACAAGGCGTGGAGAACGCAACAGAAATGCCAATCACATTCATTCTACTCTCAGGCAAAGTCTATATCAACGTGTTTACATGAAACAATATGATGAGCGAAAATGCAACATTTCAAATAAAAAACGAATCAACATCGACAAAACGTCAAAAGCAAATCTGCGCATTTATATCTGCCTTAAAAATAAGTTAATTCAAAACTATTACACATTTTTAGCATGAACTGCTAATTTTCTTTCCAAGAACATGGGTTTGTAAGTTGTTTGATTGGCAACCATTTCACCTGATATAATGTAAGACCAACATTTTCACACAGAAATCACCAGGGCCGACATTCTCAAAACGCTACTAGCCCTAATAGTAAGCCCAATCATAGTCCCGTGCTTCTCGATAAACGCGCCGGTGTCAACCAATCAGCTTTCAAGCCTTAGCACACTCTCGTGCTTCTCGATAACCACGGTGGTGTCAACCAATCAGCTTTCAAGCCTTAGCACACTCTCGTGCTTCTCGATAACCACGGTGGTGTCAACCAATCAGCTTTCAAGCCTTGTCACACTCCCGTGTTTCTTGATAATCACGCCGGTAATAACCAATCAGCTTTCAAGCCTTATCACACTCTGGTGCTTCTCGATAATCACTGCGACGTTCATGGAAAAGCGACAGGCAAATGAACGACATCAAAGAAATACATCATAAAGGCTATCGGTCAGTATTTTTTCAAAGTTTACAAACAAGTGTGCACTCCCAAGATACTTCACTTTTATCTCAGTTCGCCGTACCGAATGTTGACAGTGTGATACGGTTTTTTACAACCAGCTAACACATTATAAAAAACACTGGTTACACTAGTGAACTGGTAGCTCTTTAGGAATACGGCCCCTGGCGACCACAGCCCCCCCCCCCCCTACTTAGAGGAATACGGTCCCAGACGACCACAGCTCTCTACTTAAGAGGAATACGGTCCCGGACGACCACAGCTCTCTACTTAAGAGGAATACGGTCCCGGACGACCACAGCCGCTTACTTAGAGGAATACGGCCCCTGGCGACCACAGCTCCCTACTTAGAGGAATACGGTCCCAGGCCACCATAGCCCCCCACTTAGGGGAATACGGTCCCAGGCGACCACAACCCCCTACTTAGAGGAATACGGTCCCAGGCGACCACAGCCCCCTACTTAGAGGAATACGGTCCCAGGCCACCACAGCCCCCTACTTAGAGGAATACGGTCCCAGGCCACCACAGCCCCCCACTTAGGGGAATACGGTCCCAGGCGACCACAACCCCCTACTTAGAGGAATACGGTCCCAGGCGACCACAGCCCCCTACTTAGAGGAATACGGTCCCGGGCGACCACAACCCCCTACTTAGAGGAATACGGTCCCAGGCGACCACAGCCCCCTACTTAGAGGAATACGGTCCCAGGCGACCACAGCCCCCCTACTTAGAGGAATACGGTCCCAGGCGACCACAGCCCCCCTACTTAGAGGAATACGGTCCCAGGCAACCACAGCCCCCAACTTAGGGGAATACGGTCCCAGGCGACCACAACCCCCTACTTAGAGGAATACGGTCCCAGGCGACCACAGCCCCCCTACTTAGAGGAATACGGTCCCAGGCGACCACAGCCCCCCTACTTAGAGGAATACGGTCCCAGGCGACAACAGCCCCCTTCTTGGAGGAATAAAGTACCAGGACATTTGTCTAACCTCTGTTCTGACCCACCGTATTTCCCGGCCGCCCAACCATAACCCAGAGCTAACATTTCTATGAACCCTTGTTGGTATTTCTTTCCTTGTTTAATTTTTGCAGATTTTAACATAGGCATTTAAACGCTAACTTTCATTTCTAAACTCAGTGTAAAATCTGTGATTTATGTGGTGTTGTATTTATGAATCAGTCTCGTCCAAAGCCAACAACAACATTATTGCATACTTCACCCAAAACTCCAACCGATTTTTACATTCCAAAGTGCAGATTTCAATCTAAAGTTTATAACTAACAAGGCCACTGAAAAGATCCTGTTTCGTACTCGCCGACCAAGTCATAAATAGAGAAAACAGGTACAGCTCTGGGAGAAAAACGACAAGACTACAAAAAAACTAGAATAATACAAGGAGACGCTGTCCTTTTATAACCTCCTTTTCAGTTAAGCCAGCAATAAACAAGACTTTTTTTTCATTGGCCTTGCCTGTTTCAACCCAAGTGCAAATAATTAAAATCAGTTGGTGACGTAACATTCCACTTAGCATCACGAGCACATTACGCTCAGTAAAAGTCTCCATGGTGACGTCCATGGTGACGTCATGCTCATTTCTCTCTCTTTTTTTTTTTAATCCAGTGTTGGAGTCCAATGCAGAATTGTAAATTGTCAAGCTGAAAACGTTCAAGATCTGAAACGGAAAAGCATGATTTCTCTACAATATGCACGGACTTACTGGGCCTACTTACCTGTGAGAACTTACTTCAAGTTCCTACCTTTATCGAGTCAGCAAAATAAAAAGCCTTTCGTACTTTTCGATATTTCGAATTTTAACTTCAAATGAATTAAAATACCAAAGGCCATCAACATAACTGAAGTTTAATTTCATTTCTCGTGTATTACTCTACAAGATACCCAACGACAGCACAACGACAGCAACAACACAAACGACGCACTACTTTTTCTTCAGCACCATATAAGGAGACTATGCCCACCTGGATCGGGATCGCGACTTGCGCTTGCGACTCGACTTCTTACCAGAGCTTGGCGCGCGTCGATCCTTGCGCGACTTCTTCTCCGGAGACGACTCGGGGGAACTCGAGTGTTTCCGCTTTTTGGATTTCGACTTGGGCCTGGAGGACTTATCACTCCGCCTTTCTTTGTAATCACTATCGTCCGACACGGCCCGTGACGTACTCTCTCTGTCGTCCGTCCAGTCGCGCTTCTTTTTCTTTTTACGACGGTCCCGGTCGCTGTCCGAGTCCCTGTACTTGTCCTTCACTTTTTCCGCCCGTCTGTCCATCTCTCTGTCGTCTTTAGTCCTGTGCGAGGCCTTACGTGAGTCATGGCTGTCCCGCCGTGCGTCCGTCCGCCTCTCCCCCTCCCTACTCCGCTTCTTCTCAGGCTCGCGGCTACGGGAGCGCCGCGATCTGCGCTCCCTCTCCCGCTCTCGCGATTCCACGCTGTCGCGAGAATGGCCGCGCTGCCGTCTCCTCTCTCCGTCCTGGCGGCTTTCCTCACGGCTTACGCTCCGTCGACTCCGTCGGCGCTCTTTCTCGCGACTGCGAGACCGGCGGGACTTCTCGCGAGACCTTGACCGTCTGTCGCGTGACCTTGAGCGCCTGTCGCGTGACTTTGAGCGATACTTACCAGCAGATTTTGAGCGAGACCTACGCTTCTGTTTCCGTCTGTCCGTATGTCTGTCCGCGCTAACACTACGGTTCTCACGCCTCTGCCTCTTATCACTATGTCTGCCCCTGTCGTTGCTCTCACTGCGGTCACGTGACGTTTGACCAGCCTCTCGGCTCTCCCGCCTTTTCTCTTTAATATCACTGCGCTCGCGTGACCCATGACCGCCCCCCTCGCGCGATCGCTCTTCTCTGCCCCTATCAGTCGCCGTTTTCTTCTGCTTGGAGCTAGCATCGGCTACGGAGCGTTTGACTTGTGATTTAGGGACAGAATCGTCAGTCGACGACTCGGATGAACTACTACTCGAGTCCGAACTATCCGATTCCGAATCGCTTGACGACGAGCTTGAACTTGACGAAGAACTGCTTTCTTTCTTCTTTATTTTCACTTTGCGCTTTTCCTTTGTTTCCTTCTCCCCGCGATCCTTACTACTGTGCGTGGACTCTCGCCTCTCCCGCCTCTCGCCCTGCCTCCTGGATTCCTCCTCGTCAGGCTTGACGCGTTCGCTAGCTTCGCGTGATTTCGATTTGCGTAATTTTTTGTCCCTTTGCTCCGATTCGACGTCCAAGCCTGGGATGCTTGAATGGTGTGAGCGCGAGCCGACCTTCTCAAACAACTCGGCGTCTTTCCTCGATTCCTTTTCTTTTCGCCTTTCTTCCTCTGAAAAAGCCGGAACACGTAACTCTTGTGTACTGAGCGTTGAATCAAGCTTTAGACATTTTTAACATGTACAGTAAAGCTGCATTTCTCACGTCGTTCAGTGGATAAAGTTAATTACCAACTGTTTTAAACAAGGGTTTTAACTTTCAACCTATGTCTTTTAGTAAACCCCCTCCCTCCCCATTACCACTAGTTCCTTCCCTCCCCTCCTCTCCCTCTGCCACGCCCCCTTCTTTCTCTCACTTTCACCACATTTACCTTCTCTCTCCTTCCCTCATCGTCTCCCCCTTTCCGCCACCTTTTCTCTCCTTCCCTAACCCCACCACCTCCCCCTCTCTGTCCCCCCCTTTTTTCTCTCATTTTCCCCACAATTACCTTCTCCCCCCTCCCCTCCCCCATCACCTCCCCCTCTCTGCCCCCCCCCCCTCCTTTTTTCTCTCATTTTCCCCACACTTACCTTCTCTCCCCTCCCCTCATAACCCCCCCTCTCTGCCCCCCCTCCTTTTTTCTCTCATTTTTCCCACACTTATCTTCTCTCCCCTCCCCTCCCCCCATCACCTCCCCTTCTCTACGCCCCCCCCTCCTTTTTTCTCTCATTTTCCCCACACTTACCTTCCCCCCTTCCCTCCCCCTCTCTGCCCCCCCCCCCCTCCTTTTTTCTCTCATTTTCCCCACAATTACCTTCTCCCCCCTCCCCTCCCCCTCCCTGCCCCCCCTCCTTTTTTCTCTCATTTTCCCCACACTTATCTTCTCTCCCCTCCCCTCATAACCCCCCCTCTCTGCCCCCCCTCCTTTTTTCTCTCATTTTCCCCACACTTATCTTCTCTCCCCTCCCCTCCCCCCATCACCTCCCCTTCTCTACGCCCCCCCCCTCCTTTTTTCTCTCATTTTCCCCACACTTACCTTCTCTCCTCTCCCATCCCCCCATCACCTCCCCCTCTCTGCCCCCCCCCCCTCCTTTTTTCTCTCACTTTCCCCACACTTACCTTCTCTCTCCCTCATTTTCCTGTCAAATTCGCGTCGCTTCTTCCGGATCCGCTCCTGCACCTTCTCCTCATCCTCGCTGTCCGACGAGCTCTCCCCTGACGGACTACTTTCTGCCGCCGCTGCTTCAGATTCCTCCGCCTCGCTTTCACTCCCATATCCCGCGCCTGAAAAATAGACCAAATTTAGAAAAGCAGACAAACTAGACAGTGGGAAACATACCATAAACTAGCAGAAAAAACACTGCTCCCTGTCTACACTGCTTTTTTTCTCCCTTTTTTTATGTATATTAATTTATTTCTTAGAAAAATTTCTTCATATTTTACGATCGGGTTGGGGTAAGAAAGTTCACTTCTTACATAGTGTGGAAGTCGCTTGTGTCAAACAGCGAGACTTTCAAAAATATACGTTATACACTGATCGAGTACATGGTTTTACTGTCGCATCACGATCTACTCAGCAGCACTGTTTTCACGGAATGAGCTACTATATTTTCATGGATGTGTGTGCAAAAAACAACATCACATTTGTTTTCTTACAACACGCATGACGACATTGTTATCGTCTTTATAAACCTATACCCTCAATCCACGCCCACCGTGGTCATTTCGACCACCAAAAGCAAACCCTTAAGGGCGATAGATTGAGGGCATAGACGTTGAACAAACGAAGCGAAGGTGGGACTCACCGAGTGACGTCAGAGAGGCAAGAGCCGTAGACGAGGCCAGCTGTTTGGCTGGGGCTTTTATACAAAATACAAACACATTAGTTAGACACGCGTGGCCTACAGTGCGCCTCCACGAAAATACCTCACTCTTCTCAAGCCTGGCTAGCGCGCGGGGTTGTGCGGGCCTAGCCTAAGGCGAGGAGGAGGGTTCGGCCTAGCGAAAACACCTGAAAAACTGGCAAGCGTTTATGTATGTTCACATTCATCGAGTGCTGCCGTAGCAAGCATTTTATGTCCATTGTATTCATCGCAAAACTAAAGCCCCAAAGGCAGTTATTTCTTTCATAAGTTTTCACCTCATTCCACTAAAATCACAAGAGTGCATTTCATGTACGATTTGGGCTGGGGTTTGTGTGCTTTCAAAGCTGACCGCACACAGGGCCGGTATAAAGTGTTACAGAGGTTATGTGTGGAGCTTTAGTACACCTGCGGTTTATACAGCGATAAATACAATGGACAAGCCGCTTCGTCCTTGACCTTTTACCAATAAGTCGCTGTTTATTTTCTTGTCTTATTATTCCCTCAGAAATGCATAATTTCATTTCTCTTATCGTTTCCATACTTACCGGAGATCAATAAACTGATAACGAGTAAAATATTTCCATTGTAGCAAAGTATTTAAATATACGATTTGTTCGGCGGCTGATTCATATAAATAAAGCACTCTTTTTTTATCTTCTTCACTTTTCCATATCACAAATCTGTTCCAGACCAAGTCACCGAATCTTGCTTTACACTGCGCTCTACACAAGTCAAGCTACACAATTTAGTTTTCAGACACGAGGTGACAGAGCTTCCCCCTTCCACATTTCACGCAGAGGGCGCCACTACCTTTCGCAGCCTTTTGTTTTTCCTTGGCAAGAACCTCCTTAGCAACAGACTCAATTTCCGATGACGTCACCGACAGCAACACTTCCGTCAGCATTTTACGCACTGCCATCAGCTACAAGATTTCAAAAATCAACACGTTATACTGAATTTTGCACGCCAAAAATATTTTTCTTCTTCATAAAATGCAGCAAAGTAATACCTTAAACTATGTTTCACAAACTCGCGTAAATTCTACATTAAAGTGCCATGTTCACGTTGCTGCATATTTTGTCAACGCAATCATCAATTTTATGAGCATTAATCCAGAGCTTCCCTAGAACGTCAGCCATACACAGATTCTTACCATCCGTGCCTGCTTCTCCTCCTCTGAGACGACTTCCGGTGAGGGCGAGCGCTTCTTGACAGGCGAGCCCGTGGCTGTGCGGTCGAAGCGACTCTTCCTCGCCTGCCCCGGGGCGTCGGGACTTCCGGGCTCCGAGCCCCCCTCGCTCGCTTCGTCCCCGGACTCGTCCTGTGCAACACACGCGCCATGTCACACTCTCTCTCCCCCCTCTCTGCCCCCCCCCCTCCCGACGCCCCTCCCCCCACCTGCGGCAAACATGTGTCTGGCTCTCACTCCGCTGTCTGCCTCTCCACCTGCCCCCCTCTACATTCCCGTTCTCTAACCATCGTTTCCTATCCTTAGATTTAATTTACTGAACTCTTTCAATGTCTCTTAATCTGTTCGGCAAACTCTTACATTTCCACGTGATAACTATGAACCAGTTTCACTTTCTTTCCTAAACACAGTTCCAAATGCAAAGAACAAATAAAACACCACGTCATTTACATAATTGCTCCTCTTGTCGCATGAATATTCATGAGACATGGGTAATCTGGGTCAAACTAATTTCGCACACAACACGTAAACTACTGATATCGCCGGGACAACAAACAAAATATAGCACTTACAAATTTGCTTTTTCTCAACCTGCTGGGAGATAACTCGCCTCTTTCCACCATTTTTCTCTCTTCTTCCTCCTTGGCTTCCTTTTCTTCCGCCTCCTTTTTCTTCCTCTCCTCCCGCTCCTTTTTCTGTCGTTCCCTTTCCTCCTCTTTCTGCTTGTCTCGCTCCATCTTCTCGAGGCCCTCGCGGATCCAGGCTGGCAATAACTTCCTCTTCTGGATGTCTGCAGAAGATAACCCATGTCAAAGAACGCAACTTGACACCCCATATTACTAGACTTCAGAATTCAAAAATCTTTGAGGACAAGTTTTTCTTTCTTTCTTTCTTTTTTTTTTTTTTCTTTTTTTGTTCGTTTGTTTGCAAGTAAATGCCTTGCGTTTGGGAGGAAAATAAGAATGTAGTTCTAAAATAAGTCACTTCCACAAAAATATTCTGTTAAATTTAGCGATGTGAAAGTCGACTGCTAGCGTTTCAATTTTGCGTTTATTTTGATGTTACTCTTTTTTTTTTTTAATTTATCTGCTAGGGAAGGTGTGGGGTTAAATTACTATATGTTATTATGAAAGCTGATAGCATGTCACCTTGCACTGCGAATGAACCCACAAAACCACCTCATGACAGAACAGTTTTTATACTGTTCCGGAATTCGAGGTACATTTTTTAGGACTGCTCACTGTAGGAGTCTGACTTACCTAGAGGGACGTCATCCGGCGGTTCCAGCATCCTCTCATCCGGATCTCCTCTGTCATAGCGAGGTGGGCGTGGCCCTCTCATATAGGGCGGGGCGTAGTCCGGACCACTAACATTCCAATCACCGTCCTGTTTACATGTAGAAAAGCACAATCGTCTTAAAACGTCCTATCAATAAGTCTAATTGATGAAGGCAAATTAATACATAGAACAATTAAAAACACGGTTCACACGTCCTATATTCTTATTTAGTGAAATGATATTTAGAACAATATCACTCTACAGAAGAATACTTAACACAAGAAGACGTCACTTAAATTATACTTAAAGTCATGGCAGATTAAACGCGAACACAGCGCAAAAAGGTACAAGTTAGATAAAACAAAAATCCACGACATGAAAGAAAGCGATAGTGTACCTGGTCGTAAGGGGGCATGGAATTATATACCTCATTGTACTGCCCGCCATGATGGTACTCGTACTGCTGGTACCCATGCCCATACTCATAGCCCTGATCGTCCTAGAACACACATATACACCTTCTTGTCAGTCAGAGTGAACAGCAGCAGCGTAAAGCTAGCAGCAACTAGAGCGGCCAGTACACACTAACAAAAGTGTACCCGAACATGTCAATGACTTTTATAAGTCACACATCGACGTTTTGTTGTTTTTTTTTATATCTTGTACTGGAAGGTGGTCCTTGAAATAGGTTTTATTGTATATCTATTTACAACAGACAGGCTTCAAAGTGCTTTATTTTCGGTGTTTGAATGTGGTCACGACAGGCAGGTTTTACTGCAATCTTTTTATCCGATTCTGAAAGGTGGTCACTAAAGCACGTTTTACTTGGTGTTGGGTCAACTCATCCCCTTGCCAACTCGGACCTTTTTGGTCAAGTCGGCTCCTTGCCAACTCGCCCCCTCGTGAAAGTCAACTCGGCCCCCAGTCCTTTTTTTAAGTCGGCACTATCACATATGGTTTTTAAACTTAAAATACAAAAGGCAGTGATCACTGACGAAATGCAATTGAAAATTACAGGTTTTTTTCGTGTCTCATCTCGGGTGATCACAAGTATGCAGATTTACTGTGATGAAAATACTCCGTACTCATCACAGACAAAATGCAGTTAGTGAGCACAGGACTTCTGTCGGTTTTAATCTCAGTGAACAAAAATAAATTATCTCCGTTATCACAAATATATAATCTGCCTCAGCGCGGCCTCGACTGCAATTACAGTTCACAGCTGCTCGAGTGGTTTTAGTATGAGTAATTGCAATTTGATTAGTAAATGTTATTATAGCAAAGGTTGACTTGGCAAGGGGCCGAGTTGACCTCAGACCGTTTTACTTTACGTCTTTATTTTGGATGTCATATGGCGCAACGCGTTGTCCACCCAAGGCACAACCCCACCAACTTTGAAGCTGATTCGACGTTTCCCTCTCGACTTATCGGGTTAAAGTTGCCAGGCTTTAACGGACGCACACATTACACACACAGAAAGTACAAAAACAAAATATTTCCCCCTAAAGAGGAGAAACATAATTACTGAGCTGAAGTGGCCTACAGAGAGTTAAAAACTTTCGCATGTTTGTTTGCAATTTTCCAAAACAGCATGTATTAAACTTTCAGAAGTGTTTACAAACTGGTCGGGTTGACAGTTTGTGCCCAGCATCATGATGATTATTACTATAAACGGTCCAAAACCGTGCCAAACCCACATTGTATTCTCCGTGGTCTGGCGGCCCTTGCATTGGCCACTCGTGTTGCCCTTGCCAAGCCTGGCCCCAACCCTCGGAGCCGTTCCCCCAGCCCCACTGCTCCTGGCCGCCATTCTCCACCCCCTTCTCCGCGCCGTCCGCTGAAATCACATCAATAAAATACATAAATAGATATCTCAAATTGATTTTTTTCTCAATATTCTATCACACAGTTTTATGCACATGGTATCGATAACAAAAGTATTGACAACAAAGCACAGCAGTCAAAGCGTAAACCACGCGCTGTAAACACAGACTCAGCAGCGACGCCCTGTAACCACACACTTAGCAGTGACGCCCAGTAACCACACACTTAGCAGTGACGCCCAGTAACCACACACTTAGCAGTGACGCCTAGTAACCACACACTCAGCAGTGACGTCCTGGAGCCACACACTTAGCAGTGACGCCCTGACACACGGGCAGGCAGGCCCCACACTACCCTGCGAGTTGTCGATCTCCATGCCGTCTGCCTCCGGCTTGTTTTCCTCTCCCTTCTCCTCTGACTTCCGGTTCTCCTCCTCCTCTTCAGGCACATTCTTGTCATTCTCTGAGGATGGGGGTGGCGGCGGTTTCTCCTGGGGCTGCTGTGGAGGGGGCGGTACACCGAAGTTCATCTGGCGAATAGAGAAATCAATTTTACAATGCACAGGACTTTAATGCAGTCCTAATATGTAATCCCCTGATCATTTCATGTCAGAACAGCGACACTAAAACTCACCCCTGGACCACGCAGCCTACAATCATTTAGCCCCTTTATAACTGTGCGTCTACGTCACACTTAGGCACTCGCACTTAGAAAATTAGACTTCCTCAATCATCAGCATCAATCCCCCTTAACCTCCGCCCCCCCTATCCACCCGCATGGTGACTTACCGGCTTATCCCTTAGCCACTCAATCCCCAGCGTCAACCCATATAATTCCGGAAAAAGCTCAGAATCAGCAGTTTACCACCATGACCCTTACCCCCCCCCCCCCCACTGCCCGAACAGTGACTTACCGGCCTGGACGGGCCACACCTGTTATCAGGCTTACCAGAATCCCTGAAGGCGGCATTCCTGCGAGCATCTGTGGCGGAGGGGGGGGGGGGAGGGGGGCAGGACGGGGCAAACCTGTTATCAGACTTACCGGAATCCCTTGAGGCGGCATTCCTGCGGGCATCTGTGGGAAATGGAAGGGGGGGGGGGCAGGACGGGCCACACCTGTTATCAGACTTACTGCAGTCCCTTGGGGCGGCATTCCTGGGGGCATCTGCGGGGGGGGGGGGAGGGCAGGATGGGCCACACCTGTTATCAGACTTACCGGAATCCCTTGGGGCGGCATTCCTGCTGGCATCTGCGGCGGAGGACCCGGATGTAAAATCGGCGCCAGACGTTGATGTATCATCATCTGAAGGCATTGGAAATCAAACGTTAAATCAAAGGTCTGCATCTAAAAATATGAGAAAGATACGTACTGAACTGACACCAACGTTTGGAAACACATGCAGCCATGCGTCCCTCGCTCTTTCAAAGGCTCGTCAATTTTCTATGAAATATCCAAGCAGACTGTCTCTAACTGAACACGCGTTTTACCGGTTGCTGCATAGCCACCGCCGGTGCCATGGCAGCCTGGGGTTGTGGCTGGGTGATGTGCACGGGAACCAGTGTCATGGCGGGCTGAACCACCGTCTCAACGACTGGTCCCACCGTCTGTTTCTGCTGGATCCACTGCTTGGCGAGCATCGCCCAATCAACTGAAACATTGCGCCGTGCCCAAAATAAGGCATTTCATGTGTTACGAAACTTCCGACAATAGCAAAATCACGTCTGTATACAGCTCACATTACTCATTAATCAAAAACTTTTACAATGCAAGATTATCCATTTCTTTTTCACCAGCACAACACAACTTACTCTGTTCATGGGGGACATTGGCAAAAGCTGCCTGCTGAATGGGCCATCCATGGCCCCACGGCCTCGGGCCACCTGCTCCTGCCCACATGATTCTGTAACACGCCAAGAAATTGTTGTACAACAGTTTTGAGCAGAACTCAATTTTCACATTTTATCATGTAGCAACTGGTAAGATAAAAAAAAAAAAGGAAAAGAAGAATGCCCAGGGACATTGTGACCAGCTGAGATCTAGTGAATCAAGTATCAATAGGCTTACATGGTCACCAAAAACTGACAATCATATTTAAAAAAAAACGATTACTGGAAACTTTTCAAAGGCTGTTATTTACCTAAGCTCTGGCGGATCTAAAAAAAGTAAATTTCAAGGAGCCCAACGTTGGACTACATCCAAAGTATGAAAGCAATCTGACTAAAATTACTTGCATAAAACCTGTTTTGAAAAAACTCGATCCCTGAAACATTCAAACGGCGGCATGAGGCCAGTTTTCGGAGATGCGCCAAAAATAAATAAATAAATAAAATAATTTTAAAAGAAAACATCACATGAAGAGTAATGATCTAATTTTTCGAATAAATCAAATGAAACTGTACCAGGCAACGCATTTTGGAAAGCAAAAAGATTTAAACAGGCACCAGGAGAGGCAAAGCCCTCAGCCAACGGGAACATACTTGACAAAAGAAAAGAAACAGCAAAACTGGAGGGGACCAATCAGTGCAATGAAACCAATGCATCAAGTACTAAGAGCACCTCAAACAGGATGACAGTGCTTTAAGATGAAAAAAATCCCATGAGACACTGTCCTTTTCAAAGTTCAACTGAGCCACTGTCCATGGGCACTATTTGTGCTATTAACCAAAGTACGTATTCAGAGAGTAACGAGTTGATGGTTGCCTTTAGAAAGAAGTCCTCACCGTTGAGCAGAAATGTAGTTAATAAATGCAGCTTTGAACGAAGAATACACAAATTGTCATTCAGTTATTTCATAAGAATCAAGGAGTGTTCATAACGGCCTTTCTTGAGTATATAGGAATGTTCGCAAGGGCCTTTCTTAGTGGCAAGGAGTGATAATAAAGGCCTTCTCAGAGTATCAAGGTGTGTTCACAAGCCAAATATTAATGACACTTGATAATGGTAGAAATAAAAAAAATTTCAAAGTTCAGCTAAGCCACTGTCCTTGGGCGAATATGGCTCATATACAATACCAATGTTTAGTAGTGCATATAGCTATATCTCAAATATCTTAGCAATTGCAAAAGAATTGTAGGCTAGAGAGTGTTCACAAGCCAAATGTTAACGGACGGACGGACAGACGGACACGGCCATAGCAACAGCCCTTCGCCATTTTATGGCTGAGGACTAAAAAGCCGCCAATTCGCCACTTATTGCAGAAAACGCCAAACAAGGTAATTTTTCGAAAAAGAAAAATTATTTGCCCCCCTCCCCCTCCCCCCATTTTGCCAAGTTTTGGAGGGTCGTAACAAACAAAAAGTTATTGTTGTAAAATAATCACAATAGGTTGGAAAAATGCCTTGAAACAGTTATTGATTTATGCGTAACCAGTTTTTAAACACGAGTAAAATGCAGGAAGAAATCGGCCAAAACTGGGAAATCCCGCGTTTGCTATTTTTTGATCAGCATAGCTAAGAAGCTAACAGAAAGACCTCCACTTTTCTGGTTATTTATTCTAGTATAGGTAAAATGTATCTGATTTGTTTCTTTTTTTTGGGGGGGGGGGAGGAGGGGATCGTGCATATTTGTGGAGGCTGCAAGACTTCTAAAGGCTACACAGAAAGTATGTAAAATTAATAACCGGAGTCATACTGTTGTCTAAAAGTTTTTGAGATTTATTGAATTCAGCTGGGACAAAGATATAAAGAAATGATAGAAAAAAAACTGGCAAAAATCAACAAAATTCCATTTTGTCAGAAACATATTTACATGTTGGCAATTAAAGGGGCTGAATAATGTGTAAAATAAGTTTTTAAAAGATGGCTTGTTAAATTCGGAAGTGTGCATGTTGAAAGAAAATGTTTCCCCTTATTCTTGCGGACACATGCCATACATTCTGGGTACTGAGGGCATAATGGGCGATATTCAGGTCTGATAATGAAGGTCTGTCGAATTCAACCTGCAAAAAATTTAAGTACACCCGTCCTCTTAATGACAAAAATTTAGAGTACTTTCATTTAGAATTGATAAAGGTAGACTGGAGTGTAGCTAAATCACAAAATGATGTAAATAAAGGCTATAATTAGTTTATAACAATAATCTGAAATTTGTTGGATAAATGTATCCCCCTCTAAAAGGTTCTTATAAACTCAAAAGACTATAATAAACCTTGGATGTCGCGTAGCTTAGTGAATGCAGTGTTGCCAGTGCCTTTTGACCCAAAAGCCGTAGGATTTTTGATGGAAAGCCGTAGGAAAGCCGTAGGTTTTTAATAATTGTTTTTGCAAAACTTTACGTATTTTTTTACTTTTTCTTCATGTTCCTGTTACTGCTTTTTGGTGTTATTTTAACAACAAAGGAAAATTTGTCAATTTTATAATTATAATCCAGCCAAAACAAATATATAAGCAAACTCACAGTGGGGACTCCAGTTGTCTTACCAATTTTCACTTCATCTGTCATGAAAGATCTTCAGCATAACATGTGACTTTGTTTAAATGATTTCAAAACAAAAGCTCGACATATATATATATATATATATATATATATATATATATATATATATATATATATATTATATATATATATATATACACATCTATATATATATTTATATATATATATTTATATATATATATATATATATATTTATATATGCATATACAAATTTATATCTAAAACACGAATTACCTATTTTGGCACTCTGAAGGCTGATTAGCATCAGAAGCTTACATGACAGATGAAGCGATTCTGGAATATAAAGGAGAGAAACGACAAAAGGGCAAATTATATACGGATGTTGAATGGCATGATACAAAAATTAGAAACTAGATTTGAAAATCAAATTATTTAATCAATTGAAAGATCTTTAATACCCAATTTATGTCGACTAAAAGCAAAAAGCCGTAGGAAGCCGTAGTTTTGTGTCAAAGCCGTAGGAAAGCCGTAGGATTTTGGGATGTCTCGAAAAAAGCCGTATCTACGGCCGAAGCCGTAGGATTTGGCAACCCTGTGAATGCATGTCATAAAAAGCATCACTTGTATAAAATTTTCATAAAAAATAAATCAGCTATAAATGAAGCTAAATACAAGCGTCAGAAAAATAAACTCAAAAGGCACATCATTTCTATCATAACAAACAGGCATCATACCGGGCCTCGTCCAAATTGCTGGAAATTCAGTTAATTACAAAATGGGCATCCAGACGCTTGCTTCTTACACGTGGATGTATATGTGAGCGGGGATTTGGTCGATTCGGCCCAAAACCGGTTCGGCCCAAAACCAGTTCGGCCCAATTTGGATGATTCGGCCCAGGATTTTTTTCACCTGACCGGTTCGGCCCAAAACCAGTTCGGCCCAAATTGGATGTTTCGGTCCAATGTTTTTTTTACAGAGATCTTCATAAAAGTCTTTTTGACTTCCAGTAAGTTCAATGTGAATTGCACACCATAATTTATGCGTGTAGAAAAGATATATAAAGAAGACTGTACTGCTGTTATTAATGTACACGAAGAAACTCTTTCAACAACAAATACTTAGTCTCAGCTAGTGATCCACACAGATATCATTAATCCGTCCTTCATTTTGTTACCCTTTTATTATATTATGAAAGAAAGAACTCATTTCAATTGTTTCAACATTTCTCCGGTACAATGACGTGCAATTACCTAACGTGTCAATGTAATTAAGTGTTCCGATTTATATGTAATTAAAAAACAAAAAAAAAACAAAACCGTATTTATGGTCCAAGTGAGTAGATTGTTTTAAATCTGTCGACGAGACAAGGACAGCATTATTTGAGCATTATTCACTGTCATAGTACAAGTTATTGCTGTTGTAAAAAAAGTCACTGCTAAAGTTCACCTCTGGTTATGTAACGTTGTGCATATAAACAGTATTGTGGTGTGTAAAACTGTCCAGTTAAAATGATCGACAATATCAAGTTCTAATGCAGTGAAAGTCGTTGCTGAAGTTTTCCCGTTTGTATATGAAGTCGTTCATATCAACAGAATTATGGTGTGTAAAACTGCACTTTCAGTGTTCTGTCGAATGCTGTCTTTCATTTTGTAATCAAAACAAAAGCACGAACAGCCTTGATTTTAAGTTTCTTTTAACATTTATGTCATCGGAAACAATGGGCCGAATCGTCCAAAGCTGGGCCGAATCGTCTTTCACGTTGGGCCGAACCGTTTGGGCCGAACTGGTTTTGGGCCGAAACGTCCAGAAACCTGTGAGCGACTAAATTTTACATACGGCCTTGTATAATGAAAAAATAACATGCATGCGAGCGCCGAAGGCGCGAGCAAAAAAATCATGGCATTGGAAATACATCAAGTTAAAAGTGACGATGATGGTTCGATATGCCTACACCCAATCCCCCACATCCCCCCCCCTCCCCCAACATATCCAAAAAATGTTATTGCAGATTTCCACTGACCTCGAAGACCCCCCAGATCGGGTCCAAATTGCCCGATATTTTCGGCAATTGCCGGAAAAGTATGATGCCTGAACGAACAAAACCGGAAACACGTGCCAAGCAAGTTTTTTTCGTGATGTTAAGTCCAAAAGAAACAGGAAATCTAAATCATTTACATCATTTCCATCAAAAAGTAGAATAAACGAACACAAGGTTTATAATATATATCAAAAATTTGCAATCGAAACGACACCTCCATCGGAAAGATTAGCTCCAAGAAGCGGTGCGCTAAAAAGTTTCCAGGCACCGCTTCAAAGCCTCGCTATAAGCAAGTCAACTGCGCTCGCTTTGAGGCACCCCTGTGGCTACTTTGTGCGAGATTCAACGACCCATAAATTTTTATTGGCATTTGCTAAAGGCCCTCAAAGTACAACGGTAATCATATACAACTTCTGTGTTACGCTTCCTTTAAAAGAAAATAATACGGAAATAACCCCAAATCTCCACCAATAAATGACATTTGTTTGTATACAGGGAGCATACTTTATTACGTGAAATAGTAACAATAATTTTTTGTAATTATCCACCAAAAAACATTTAAATTGATATTTCAAAAAAGAAGGTAAACATAACAAGACAAATATTGTGTCAAACAAGACAAATATATTTGTACGTAATTCGCATCTATCAACTATTTAATATATATTGTCCAAATAAACTATAACCCCTTCATTTAAATTTTCGGTCCCTTGACTTTTGTCACGTGACGTTTAAAGGCCAGAATGTAAACAAACATTTGACAGTTGGACGCGGAAGCTAACTTTTCTGCACTTTTATGAACAAATAAAAGATATACAGCTCACTAAAAACTGTGCCTGTTTTACAAAACGGGCATATTGTGCATGAACTTTCTGTAGATGTTTGAATAATAGGAGCTGGTATGCAGGATTCGTGCCTCAGAACATATGAAATTGACCCCTATTAGTGGAGCAATGGAAGGCTTCGTAGCCCTGACAGAGAGATATACGATGTTATACAAGTCAGAGCTACTCGGAGCTTAGCTCCAAGAAGCGGTGCGCTAAAAAGTTTCCAGGCACCGCTTCAACGCCTCGCTATATAACGATAAGCAAGTCAACTGCGCTCGCTTTGAGGCACCCCTGTGGCTACTTTGTGCGAGTTTCAACGACCCATACGTTTTTATTGGCATTTGCTAAAGGCCCTCAAAGTAAAACGGTAATCATATACAACTTCTGTGTTACGCTTTCTTTAAAAGAAAATAATACGGAAATAACCCCAAATCTCCCGCAATAATTGACATTTGTTTGTATACAGGGAGCATACTTAATTACGTGAAATAGTAACAATAATTTTTACAATTATCCATCAAAAAACTTTTAAATTTATATTTCAAAAAGAGTATAAAAATAAAAGGTCAAATACTGTGGGTGTACAAACTAAATTTATACGTAATTCTGCATCTATCAACTATTTTAGTATATATTTTTCAAATAAACTACAATCCCTTTATTTAAAATTTCTGACCTTTGACTTTGGTCACGTGACATTTAAAGACCAGACAGTAAACAAACATTTGACAGGTGGATGCGGAAGCTAACTTTTCTGCACTTTTATGAACAAATAAAAGATATACAGTTCACTAAAAACTGTGCCTGTTTTACAAAAAGGGCATATTCGGCATGAACTTTCCGTAGATATTTGAATAATACGGACTGGTATGCAGGATTCGTGCCTCAGAACATGTGAAGTTGACCCCTATTAGGGGAACAATGGAAGGCTTCGTAGCTCTGACAGAGATATATACGATGTTATACAAGTCAGAGCTACTCGGAGCTACGGAAAGATCTGAAAGAACGAATTGGCTTGTGGTCCATGGCTCCCCTAGATTCAAGAAACACCAACCCTAGGTTAGGGTTTCAACGACACACGCACCAAAAGTTTGTGCTGTAGATATGGGCACTCGGGTCTAATAGCCCCCCCATCCCCCTCCAACGCGACAGGAAACTGGGCGATAACACAGTTCCAACAAAATATACCCGAGATATCTCACCTATCGGCAAGGCAAGAAACTGTTTATTTTAATCTTATCGTTGCGTTAATGTGTTCGGTATGTAATATTTTGTCTCAATTTCCAAATGTCAACAGGAATTGAGCTTAAATGTATCATTTATTATCTTTGTGCTCTCCACTGTCGAACGCCCGCTAGATGGCAAAATAGTCGGTTGAGTTTTTGAAAATCATTTGTGAGAAACGGATTAGACGCTGCATTCATGAAAAGGTCACTTTTGGCACTTCTTTTTAGATTCGAGCTACAAAACTATAATTTAAAAATATGATACAACCAAGGCATGTATGTGTATAGACAATATACAGCTACAAACTATATCTAATTTGGGAAGCATAGTTACACTCATAACGCGCTTGGCAGTGCACAGGTTAACCAAAGTGCAGTGTTTTGATAATATACCTCAGTTTACAAAAACCCGGGAAAATCATAATAGAACAAACTGGCATACAAAGCGAAGCACCTTTTCATTTGTGACAGCAGAAAAAAAGCACACACATGTACACATAGTGGCAAGGTCATCATCTTACATTACCAACATGTGAAAGCATATCCCCCAAAATAATACACACTGGACGTGACATGCATAGCCTCTGTTAATAAGCAGCCAGTTTCTGATTATTTTTATGTAATTTGAATGCCGTTTTCTATTTTTCTTTCTCAATAGAGTGTTTTGTGGTATATTTTCAAATTAATGATAAAAGCAACATGCTAATACCATCCCGTACAATTCTTGTATTTTTTATTCTCTCAGCAATGAAGAATTGTTTCATGAATTCTTTGTGCTGTGTTCCAAACGAAGATTGTAACGAGATCTTACACTCCTGAAATTTTACTTGAAACCACCTACAACTATGTAGAATGTACTTTTAAGTTGCATAATATTTACAAGCACCAGTCTTTCTTGATATATCACATTTTTAAGTTTGATTTTCTAAGACAATTAAAGTTCGAACTTGAAAAAAAAACATGTTAATAAGTTATCCTTTTATGGATCCGTCATTTGTCATCTGTTCTGTAAGTAGATTACCACGATTTTTCAAACTATTGTTATTTTGAGAGAGAAACTTCGAGGTAAATATTTTCAACCAGTTCTACCTTTATATCAGTGGAAATGCATTTATGTTTGAAAATATTTTGGATGTTTTTATCACCGTATATATTGATATTACCTGCGTTGACACTGAACATTACAAAAGGTATGTCGTTTTACATTCTCCCTACTATAAGCACACCAAAAAGATAAGCCATATTTACATCTCAATAATGAGGTTCATTGCCTGGCTGCACAATGCACAGCCAAATAACAGGTAAATAATTGTTGTGATTTGTTTGTTAATGAATGACATCTTCCAAATTTATCTGAAGTATTTATTCTCTTAATTCTCATTTTTATGAGTAAAATATCTTGTAGACATAGTAGCCATCACCCTGAGTTACCCTTGACAGGCATCCTGTTGCTATATAGAGCGCTGTATCTGTTTCAAAGTGATTTTGCTGTCTCTCTCAGCACAGAAAACCCATAGAATTTTACACAGAAAGACCGCTGTATCCATTTGCTTTTAAAAATCCGAGAGCCTAAACATATGACAAAATGCAACAAAAAAATATCCTCTACCAAATGTCAACACTAATATATTTAAGACTACACTCATTCATTACAGTTTATTTAATTTTTAGTAAAACTGCACAAAGAAAAATCACAAAGTCAAACAAATAGCTAGGTTTTATTTATAATTCTTCTTTCAGGGAGTGGTGGTTTTGCCTTGTTTTACGACGCTCGCCAGACAAAGCCGTGATGTGACTGACTGGCCACACCTTAACTAATTTGAAAACAAGCGTTTCAAGTGCGAAGTGTTATTTTGTTATATACGGAAAAAGCCATGGCCAATGTTGTACTTACGGTCCTCTCTATGACGATTGGATTCTTCTTTTTATTTATGGGCACATTAAAACTTTCGCCAATGATAAGTGATGAAGCATACCGTGAAATGGTAAATACCTCTTTTATCGCTCACAATGGTCTGAAGCCAAACGGCCATTCTTGCGGACAGCTTCATGCAATGCATAGTGGGTAACTGATGGCATAATGAGCGATATTGGAGTTTATTGCACTGTTTTATACCAAGACAAATTCTTCGATATTTAAGCTAAGTAATACAATTTTTCTAAACGGTAAAAACTATTTAAAGAACTAACTTCCTTGCATGTGACAAGTAGGCCAAAATGTGCGCAATCGGCCAACAACAAGAAAAATACCTTGTTATATTTGGTATAAAAGAGTGAGAAAATATGCGTTTTGCCCTGACGCAGGCACTGCCACTTTTTGATCACGTGATGAAAATGTTAATTCTCATTGGTGGATGCAAGGTTGTGACGTGAACTTGTCCGCAAGAATGGACCACATTTAATTTTACATAGACTTTCTGTATAACATTTTGAAATCTGGCACTCTCCACAACATTGCACGATCTAAAACAACCACAAAATCAGATGTACTGGACCTTTAGAAGAACAGAAATAGCCAGAAAAATGGGGGTCTTTCGATTTGGGTGTTGGGGGGGGGGGGGGGGCTGCAACGGATGATACATAGAGCTAAAGCAAAAAACACTCAAATCCTTTCACGCGGCCTTATGTACCGTATTGTTTTTTTTTTTTTTTTTTTTTTTTTTTGGTTTAGCTCTATGTATCTATGTTGCACGCCCGCCCCACCCAACACGCCACCCCTCCCGGCAAACTAAAACAAAAAAAAAAGATGTCTCACATCGGACACATCTTTTTTTTTTGGGGGGGGGGTTCTTTTTCTTTATGGGATATTGTTCATAATATATTGAAGTTGTGCAGAATGTCGTCCTTTTATCCGACGAGGCGTTTATTCGGTCGGAATTGGGGTTTGAACTTAGGCAATTCTGCTGTAGCTAGGTGCTCGGTACCAAGTTTTGTGGATTGCACTGTAGAGTAGCTATTTGGCCGGCAACTTCTTTGTTTTCGGGATATTGTTCCTAATATATTGGAGTTGTACAGGACGCAGTCCTTTTGTCCGACGAAGCGTTTATTCGCTCGGAAATGGAGTTTGAAAATAGGCAATTTTACTGTAGATAGATGTTTTATGTTCTAGGTTTGGTGATTCACGCACAAACACGCACACTTTTGGAGAGTCGGGGGGGTACAGTCACGCACAGAAATTACTGTGATAAAAACACATTTGCACGGTTTATGTTTGACCAAAAGAAGGTTTGACCTTTATGACTATTTGTTGCACAACGTCGCAACACAAGGTGTGTAACAAAAGAGGACGTTATAGCAGTACTGGGTGTCAGCGCAAGAATTCCAGAGTTGCATGGCTACTGTTTGCCAGTCAGATGTGAGAGCAACTATAGCCGGAAGTCCATATATAGGGTTAATGGTTGACGAGTCAACCGACATTGCAGTGAACAAAAAACGTGTAATTTTTTTTTTTTGGAAATTAGTTCCAAGATGGAGAAGTGCGTATTGTGTTTTGTGCTAACATTAATGCGCGAGATGGGAAAGCCGAAACTATTTGTAGAATCCAAGTGACCTTTTTGCAGTCAGTCGGTTGCCTTCATTCAAAATTAATTGCCTTTGGCTCGGACGGAGCAAATGTTATGGTCGGTAAAAAAATGGTGTGGGTGTTAGGCTTAAGTCCGACGTGAATCGGCGTATAATTCACATCTGTTGTGCGGCACACTTGTGTCATATTGGGCAGCCAAAAAAATCAAAGATATGAATGATTTTCAAGAGACTGTTATAAATATTTTCAGTTTTTACCAGTACAGTTCTGTAAGGTATAACAAGCTAAAGGAGTAGCAATAAATTATGGTTGGTCATGTTCGAAAACTAAAGAAGCCCACTAATGTAAGGTGGTTGAGCTTGAATGTTGCAGCAATAGTCGACCCATGGTCTGCACTCGTTTTAGATTTAGACCCTAAGGCTTCTAGTGGAACGGATAGTAGCAAACCAAAAGCGAAAGGGTTGCTAAATAAATAACGAACCCGAAATTTCTGGTTATCAGCTTAATGCTGAAAGAAATTTTAAGTATTCTTACTCGCCTGTCACTGACATTCCAAAAGCAAGCAACAGATGTTGAACAGATGCTAACCATGCTTAGCGTTACCTCCCAACAACTATCCTATTTTTGAAATAACAGGTTTCCGCCTCTGTGTGAAGGGGCAATTAATCAGTGTGGTAATGATGGTGAATACCTCGGTATCAAACTCAAGTTCACTGAGCAAATCTTAAATAATGTTGTCCAAGTCAAAGATGAGTTCATATCAAATTTGTTAGACGAATATGATAAAACATTTCCAGAAGACATGAAAATTTTGAAGAATCTCAATTCAATTTTGAATCCAAAGCTTCTGCCGGTCGATAGTGATGGTATTAGAAATCGGGGAAACGAGGCAATGGAAGAGATTTTGAAGGCTTATGCACAAGGCGAAGATGCAATAATCAGCGCTGAGGAAACCAGAAATTTTTTTCTTAACTTAAAATATCTTGTAAACAACAGTAGAAATGACCAACTAACAGCGTTTTGCTTAAAAGTAATGACCGCCTATCAGGAAATTTTTCCAAATTTTGCAAAACTGGCTTGCATACTACAGGTTACCTCTCTTACAAGTGTTCCCTGTGAACGGGGGTTTTCTCAACATAATATTATTCATGGTAAATTAACAAAAATTGTTCTCCCAGTCAGTTTCAAACAAAATGATGATAGGGAGTGTTGCGTCGTCAAAAGCGTTTGATGAATAGTCTTTACTTTCTCGTTCACGAGAAGTATTTATGCGAACCTACAGAAGTAAGGTTTAAGTAAAATGTGTGCGGTACCGAAAAAAATTCTAGCTTTCACACAAAATTTGTGAAATTTATTTCTCTTCAGTTAAGATGTTACTACAGGCAGGGCTGGTAAAAATTTCGAAATTTTTAAAAATTTCATGAAATTTGAAGTTTTTGAAATATTTCAGAAATATTGAAATTTTTGAAATCTTTCAAAGCACATTAGAAAAAAAAACACATTTCCAGGCTATGCGTAATATCTGTTGGTTTAATTAAACGAATACCACCGTCAAAAAGCATAGACAGATAAAATGACTGAATCGCATACCAGTTAAACGCATAAATCGGTTGATGGCATAAAATTATGTATTTTTAGCGGGATAATTGCAAACCGCTTTATCGCAAAACCGGATAAAGGCAATGATTTTTCTCGTTTAAATGGGAAACATTATAATTGCAGAATTAGGGGTGACTATTCAAACAGCGCTAAACTAGAAGCAAACTCGCTCACGGGCGTGAGTTGCCCCCTGTTTGTTCAGCTAACATATTGTCTGCTATATTTTTGACCTGTTGTGTACATATCCGACCTCTTTTCCCTGTGCCGTTAACAGTGAACCCCCTTTCAGCAGTTACTATAAACCCTCCTGCCTCTCTCCCCACCTTTTAGAGACACCCGCTCAGATACCCGGAGTAGATGTGTCAACGGTGCTATAGGCCAGCAACTGCTAGCTTTGTTACTCAGAAGCCAAAGACTACGCAGGATTTCTATGGATGCATTGTTTACTGGGAGAGTTATGCCAACGCAGTATGTTAACTGGCAAATTAAGATGAATGTCCGTTGATAGTTATCAGTCAGTATTTGGTATTCTTGATGTCCAACTTATTTTTTATTTAAAAATTTCAAAACATGTGAAATTTTTGAAATTTTTACAGTGAAATATTTCAAGAAATATTTCATTCGAAATGTTTCATACCAGCCCTGACTACAGGGCGATTGACTGAATTAAAAATTTTTGAGTTCGTAATCTTACTGCAACCATTGCAAGGTGTTTAGTTCTGTGGATTCAAAACTGTTACTGTAATGGAGTAGTATTAATTTTCTTTTATTATTGTGATGGCATTGTTTTCCATTGTGTTTGCTTTCTATTGCAAAGCGTAAAAATGAACACGAAATGTTAGATTTATTTGTATTTTTTGTCTTTTGGGTAAAGGCTGACCACTACTAATCGTCCTGAAATGTTAGGTGAATGTTTTATACATTTACTTGTGAAGTGATCGAACCCGCATTTTTCGCATTCCCGCAGTTTTCAATAAGAGGGGGTATAAAAACCCCCATTTTCTAAAGTGAGTGGGAACCCTGCTGTTGCTTCCTTCCCAGTCCTAGATGACTCTTGCTTCCTTCCCAGCAAGAGTCATAGCTCCTATAGTATAACATGTCACTGATCTCAATTTTGCCAATCTCGGCGCACGACTGGGGCAAATGGCGTTATTTTAGAAAGGGTGCATCACATAAATAACCCAATTATAAATTATGGTCACATTTTTATGGTCAAATAACAATTTTTTTGACATGTTTTCTTTAGATCTGGATGTAGAATCCCCATTATCGTCCACAGCAACAATAAATCTACAGTTGCAAAACCACTGTTTACTCAAATTTGGTAGTTTGCCCGAGGTCGAAGATAATGCGCCAGGATATTTCTCCGTGCGCTTTTTAAGAAAAAGCCTGCTAGAAAAAAAACCTCGGTGTCCTGAAACGTGCACCGAAAGATCCAGAGCCTCGAAAATTGAGATCATTGGCCATTTCTGTTATAGGAACTGTGACCCTTTCTGACCGAGGAAGGCAGAAAGGGTCCACTGGGACTAGATTTAATTTGGCCCCAACCCTTCGGGTTGGGGCCTATAGGTTTGGGGTGTCTGTCCCTCCGTCTGTCCGAAATCGCTTTTTTGTACACGCCATACCTCCGGTTCTGTTGGTCGTAGAGCATTGATAGTCAGCTTAAATGAAAGGTCGCGACCTGTAGGTGTGCCTTTTGCTCAGATTCGGTCATCCGGAAGTGGTAAAAAATTGACTTTATTCCCCTTTGAATTTGGGGGTGGTTGGGGCCTGCTCGTGTTTCACAAATACTTGTTTGTGAAGCTTGTATCCCCTGCAATGTTATGCAAGAAGCCAGATTTTGAAGTTCTATAAAGAAACATTTAAATAAATTAATTGTTTGTAATAGCGAGATTTCGTCTAAATGACAAATTTCTCTGCACCAAAGAGCAATCGTACTTTTTGACAACCGTATGCTTTTTTAAAATTTATTAAGAGTTTTAAAAAATAGTTTTAAGTTTCAGTTTCTTTTATGTTCTGAACATGAGCTGTATTGGTATATTTCTTCTGTCATTTCTTTCATTTTTTGCCAGATTCCCTTGCAGTCGAAATTCAAAATTCTTGCACATTTTATTCGAAACCCCCTAAGTGTCATTGGGCTTATGCACGAGTAGATTTAGTAAACGGTCATATTTTTTTATATAAAGTAGCCCCGCTGTAAATCTTTTATTGTTTTTATATTGTTTACATGTAACATGGAACATTCACTGTTTCGAATTCTAAGTATTGACCACTTAAAGTTCTTGTTCGTGGCGGTACACAGGGCGAACATTGCACTCCCCCCCCCCCCCTCCCCCCCGCACACACACTTCGAAAGCCATTATTGAAAAATTAAACAATAAATAGAAAATATATAGAATAGGAAATAGGTGTGACAATCCCCAAAAGGTACATACTCCTTGACGCAGAACACATGTGGCGTGTTCTCTACACAAACAAGGGTTGTAACTGGCTGATACTTAGAATTCGAAACATTGGATATCCTGACTTGGCGGTAAACATGTGGAAAGAATGCAGCGATTTGGATATAACTTAAAAAACTACTTCAATTAACAAACATATGCATTTGTAAGTATAACAAAATATAACTATTTAGAAGGCTTTTCGCACGACAAGTGAACCACATGGAAAAGCCATGCCGATGCTGGAAACTTTAAATCTTCACACGTTTGGTCCTTGCACTGTTGAAACCCTAACCGATGGCTTTAGCGTTTTTTGAATCCAACTGTCTGGTACATTTGAACCAAATCACACTTTAGACGATTGGGATTACATGCGCATAACATGTGCTTCGACTGCAAACTAACGGGGTAAAATTGAGATTTGGCTTAAATGTGAAATATTTTTACCCCAAAGAACAATCGTGCTCTAACAACCCTTATGTTATTTTAAAACTTAAAATTTTTTAACAAATTGTCTTAAGTTACAACTGCTTATCGTTTTGAGTATAAACTGTTTTTGTAATATTTCTTATGTCATTTCTTTCATTTTTACCCGATTCGCTTGCAGTCGAAATATGTGATCAGGCGTATAGGCCCGTTATGAAAAATCTCTATTCATAGTTTTCTGTTGATGTGGCAAAGGATAAATGCAGGCGTCATTTTATGGGTCAAATTTACTAATACAGTAAACAATTTTCCAACTAACGTTGATACAGGGGGTATATTTGCGGTACCCACCCATTACGGCCCCGGACACTTCGCCCCCGCCCATTACGCCCCCAGATGAAAAAGAGGACATTTCGCCCCCGACCTTTTTAAAAAATTTAAACAGGTAATCCACTATCAGTATTTATTGAAAAGTTAAAAAAAACACACACACACACACACAAATCTAGCAGCTGATAATGGTTTATCTCAGGACAAATTTTCTGTCTCAGTCAGTGAAACAAAACAACAAATCTAGTTACTACTAATGCTCTGTCACAGAACTACTGAACTATATTTCGATTTTTAAAGCAGGAAACCTGATATTTGAAAGCTCCCCTTTAAGATATTGAAAAAATAACGTCTCCTGAATTTATTCAAATAGACTCACTGCAAGTTCACAGCATTTGTGACTCTCAAAAAAGAATGACACCCGATTTATAGCAATGGCTGTCTGATCTGTCGGAGCTACAGAAGTCGGGAATCCCTGCCCTTATCTGTCATGTCGGAGTAACAGAGGTGGGGAATCCCTGCCTTTATCTATGATGTCAGAGTTACAGAGGTGCAGGGCTCGAAATTAGCTGGGGCCCGAGGCCCCATGATTTCTGGCCGGGCCCCACGATTTTCGAGGCTTGGGGCCCGGCGGGCCCCACGATTTTTTCGGAAAGGCCTATGTTAGTCATCAAAATAACAGATTTTTCTTCAACCAAAAATGTACTCATATGAGGTTGGGACACTTTGTACCTTTGTCACTTTGTACCTCCGTCATTTTGTACCTTTTCTGCCACTTTGTACTTTACCATTTTATACCTTTTATTACGTGCAATACTCAGTTAAAACAAAAAATTAAATACCGCCTGCTCTACCTGACCTTCATTTCAGTGAAAATATTAATGCAATCATTTCGACCACATTTTCTCTGGAATTACTCAACCAGACTGAGTGAATCTACTCAGGGGTTACTCTGCAAAATCTCTGTAATTGGCTGGACTTTCAGCACCAGTCTTCTAAAATCAGTATAAATACAGCTGCAATTCTTTGCCAGTTATATGTCTCCCCCTAAGGGAGACATATATAGCATTTGGTTTGTCCGTCCGTCCGTCCGTCCCAGTGTCTGTCTTGCCGTCTGTCTGTCCGCAGTGAGTTCTTATGAAATTAATGAGTTGATTTTTCTCAAAAAATACATACATACATACTGGGGTACATGTCTAGATGATGCCCGTGTTATCTTTTTTCGTTCCTTCAACAATTCTATTTTGGCAAAGTTTTGAACATGGGGGGGGGGGGGGGCGTGCATTTTTCTCACTTTGGCAGGCTACATCTCCAAAACAGTTCGTTGGATAAGGCTCAGACGTCGCAAAAAGAACACACATATAGCACAAATGTATACTGCAAAGTTTTTCTTCATTTCCGTTGAAAATGTATTTTTGGCGAATTTTTGAATTTTTGATTTTAAACTTTTTTTTGGGCCATATTGTTGCGATATCTCCGAAAAAGTGTGTTGGATTAGGTTGAAACGTGGCAAGAAGAACCCACATATAGTGCAAATGTTTACTGTAAAGTTTTTCTTCATTTTCGTTGAAAATGTATTTTTGGCGATTTTTTAATTTTTTTTATTATTTAAGTTTTTTGGCCATATTGTTGCGATATCTCCGAAACTGTTTGATTACATCGCAACGGATAATTCGAGGTTAATGTGGATTAAATTATCAGCTTAGACTTAGTGGTAGCTACAGCTAGACTGTCATCAGTGACAATAAGAAAATTCCGTTGTTATTTTGCTAGTTACACATTACGCGACAGCAAAAAACGTGTACTGTATTGTAAAGAAGCGTGCAAATTGACAATAAAATATGTAAAATTAATCTTGGTTGTAATTTTTCTCATCTTAAAGAGGGTACAAAATGACTTCAAAAAGGTGTAAAGTGGTAAGGTACAAAGTGGCGGAAAAGGTACAAAACGTCTTTCGCGAAAGTACAAAATGGCAAGATACAAAGTGGCAAAGGTACAAAATGTCCCAAGACCACTCATATAGGTAAGCACTTTTTGGGCCTAATGGACTTTCTATTAACGATTCCCGTTGCGCCCGCTGAAGCAGAACGAGGGTTAAGCGCTCTGAAAAAAAAAAACGAAGACTGACTGGCGAGCCAGCTTAAACGACGATCATCTGACGGATCTGCTTCTAATTCAACTTGAATCTCCGGAAATAAAAAACTTTGACCCTATTCCCGCAATAGACCCCTGGAGTTCGAGTTAGACGTCCTTTCGTTCATGAAGAAACGGTCCACGGCATTGAAGCAAATCAGGATATCAAAGAGGAAATAGGGGTGTGGGAAGAACTCGGTGTCACAATATAATAAAAACAATAGAGAGACAAACTGAAGACAATTGTATCATGTATCATTAAGAAAAATAAATTACTTTTTATGGGAATATGGTGATTTTTCTAATATATAGCCTAAATCTATCCGGGCCCCAGGATTTTCGGCCGGGCCCCAAGAAATCTGGACTTTGGGGCCCGGAGGGCCCCAAGGTAAAAATGGTTAATTTCGAGCCCTGGGGTGGGAATCCCCGCCCTTATCTATCATGTCGCAGTTACAGAGGTGGGGAATTTCTGCCTTTATCTAGCATGTGGGAGTTACAGAGGTGGGAATCCCTGCCCTTATCTATCATTTGGGAGTTACAGAGGTGGGGAATCCCTGCCCTTATCTATCATGTGGGAGTTACAGAGGTGGGAATCCCCGCCCTTATCTATCATGTGGGAGTTACAGAGGTGGGAATCCCTGCCCTTATCTATCATGTGAGAGTTCCAGAGGTGGGAATCCCTGATCTTATCTGTCATGTGGGAGTTACAGAGGTGGGAATCCCTGCCCTTATCTATCATGTGAGAGTTCCAGAGGTGGGAATCCCTGATCTTATCTGTCATGTGGGAGTTCCATAGATGGGGAATCCCTGATCTTATCTGTCATGTGGGAGTTCCATAGATGGGGAATCCCTGCCTTTATCTATGATGTCGGAGTTACAGAGGTGGGGAATCCCTGCCTTTATCTATCATGTGGGAGTTACAGAGGTTGGAATCCCTGCCCTTATCTATCATGTGGGAGTTACAGAGGTGGTAATCCTTGCCCTTATCTATCATGTCGAAGTTACAGAGGTGAGAATCCCTGCCCAATCTATCATGTCGAAGTTACAGAGGTGAGAATCCCTGCCCTTACCTATCATGTTTGAGGTACAGAGGTGGGAATCCCTGCCCTTATCTATCATGTGGGAGGTACAGAGGTGGGAATCCCTGCCCTTATCTATCATGTTTGAGGTACAGAGGTGGGAATACCTGCCCTTATCTATCATGTCGAAGTTACAGAGGTGGGAATCCCTGCCCTTATCTATCATGTTTGAGGTACAGAGGTGGGAATACCTGCCCTTATCTATCATGTCGAAGTTACAGAGGTGGGAATCCCTGCCCTTATCTATCATGTGGGAGTTATAGAGGTGGGAATCCCTGCCCTTATCTATCATGTGGGAGTTACAGAGGTGGGAATCCCTGCCCTTATCTATCGTGTCGGAGTTACAGAGGTGGGAACCGCTGCCCTTATCTATGATGTTCGCGTTACAGAGGTGGGTGGCCTGTCCTTATCTGTCGTGTCGGAGTTAAACCAGGATTCGTCTGCACAAATCAGATCAGAGAGTTTACTACTCTGCACAAATGTAAACCCTTTTAATGCCAGGTGCTGTCTCAATTGTAGTTAGATCAATTGTCGTGGATTCCAGGGAAACATCTTGTTCATTTTTTGACCAGTCACGACTGGTAAGATTTAAATGATGATTTAAATCAACGTAAAACAAGTCATGATTTTTAAATTTTTTATTTTTGTTGGATTTTTTGTGTATCATTAAGCCTTTTTGTGCAGTAAAGGCACTCAGCAATCGTTTGCAAGCCTTTTTGTTAAAAAAGCATCTCATATCGTACGCTTATCAGTGCACATGAGCGTGGGGGGGGGGGGGGGGGGGCAGCGTTTAGCAGTGGGCAGCAGGTTACGGGAGGGCCAGTGCCGGTACTGGTTAAGCATATCTCTACCCCGTGTGCTTGCAAGCAAAGTATTAATGTTGCGGTAAAAGCTTGGGTTTTGGCGAATCTTTAAACTAGCATAGCACTTACGTTAGTTTCTGCAATAGAAAACAATGCGTGACTCGAGAGGCAATTCAGCACATTGGGGTTCTCACATGGATCGCTGCGAGTGAGTCTCAGAGTTGAAAAGGCCAGAAAACTCGCATTTTGTTACCGATCGCTCAATAAATGAACAAATGAACATGCAGACAGGTATCTGTACAATTGAATCTGCGGATAGTTATCGGAAATATTTTCAAATGTAAATGTACTTAGAAATGTCTCACAAGAGAGCGTTATGACGTCTGTAATAAATAATTAAAAGCTTGGTGTTTTTGATAATTTTTTCTGCGTTCATTTTTCGACTTAATTTTGTTAATCGACTTAAGTTTTACTTAAATAAATAAATAAAATTTTTTAAAAAATCTAACTTAAATAATTTTTTAATCGGATTTTTTTCAGCCGTGTGACCAATCAAACAAAGCATCTTGGCTCAGTTATCATTTTCGACGGAATTAAACTTTTTCTTTAAAATGCTACTCCTCCTACAGATTTGCTCCAATCGTTTTGATATTGCGCAGGAATGTTCCCTGGGTGGTCCCCCACCTGGCTATTACTTTTTTTTTTTGACGATTGACGAAAAACTGACAAAATGGCGGCACTTTTTGTGCCCGTTTTTATCGATTTTTAAAATGCCACTCCTACAGTTATACTGCAAACGTTTAGATGTTACGCCAGGGGTTCGTATACCAGTTATTTTTAGCACTATTATTATCCGCGGTTCTCCAAAAACCGCCGAAATGGCGGAACTTTGAAGTTTAGCAAAAACTGGAATAAATGGTAGTACATAACTGAATTGCCAAACCATTCATTTCTCTCAGTCTTTTTCAAATAGTTATAAAATTTTAATCGAACGTTTCTTAGGTGCTTCTCCACCTGGACTTTGCTTTTTTTGGGCAAATGACAAAAGAAAAAAAATGTCGAAATGGTAAAATGTGAAAAATTTTGTAAAATTATGTAAATGTGTCTCGTCAAAACCCAACCTCTCCAACATCCCTTTTCGGGTAGCTTCCACCTGGGAAAACCCGTTTTTGTGTCTTAAAATTGTGAAAAAATTACGTTCAGAAACAAAGTTCTTCAGTTTTTGGCCTAACATTTCAGAGTTTTTCTCTCTTTCCTTGTTTGGTAACTCGGCTGGTCATGTCCTTGGACATGCTTGTATTGTTTGATCCACAATATGGCGAATCGATTGCCAAAAATGCTTCGATTTTAGATGAAAAACGAGAATAATCGGAGATCTGACTGTTGCTTTTACAACTGATCGTGGCAGTTGTGTATAGTGTTGTTGTGGGCGATAATAGAATGTTCTACATTCGAACCCCAGTACAAAATTGTTAAATGGTTCCCATGCACGCCAGAATTTATAATGGAGCCATTTGCACCTTTTCTAAAAGCCAGCCCTATGACTCTTGCTGTCAGAGGAAGACGGCTTGAATTACCCTGGGGGACTATTTATTACCGATATCGTGAGGAGCGCATAAGGTTATTTACTGTGTCTGACTCATTGCCTGTTTTCTGTCTCTGGCCAGCAGTCTCCACGCCCTACAACACTGTCTGGGTGGCGACAGCAGCTGTGTCAGGACACTGGCTTTACATGATAGAGTGCCCGTCATGGGCCGTGATATTCAACGCAGTTACAACTCAGCGATACATTTCTTTGGGGGTTTCTGAAGAGCTACGACACTCGTGCTGATTATTTAACTGTTTTAGATAGGATTTTATTGGAAATTTGACATTGAAGTCTGTGCGGTCGAATTGGTTCTAAAATAACGAAACAAACAGAAAAAATGATGTCGCCTTTTGGAAATTCTTTGAGTACCGAACAGCAGAAAGTGATGCTGTAATTTATGCTTTCCTACAGACGTTACTTTCATTAAAAATCGAATCCTCTCCCGGCAATCACGGCAACATTTGTTGGTAAAACAAAAACAGCAGTGATGTGGCTTAGAAAGGACGAGCGTTTATCAAGTTGCAACGAGTGAATTGAAACAGTTACATAATTGGGGGATCTTTTTACCAAATATGCCAAAATGACCAGGGGGTGGAGGGGGGGGGGGGGACTTTGTACCGGCTATGCAAAATGGAGTGGGGGCTTTTGACATGGGGGGGGGGCGGCTTTTCAGCGTTTCCCCGAATAAATGATATTCCACTTCGGTATTATGTTTATTTAAGCACTCAAATTCACCTTTACTTTATAACGAAACAGAACTTTTGAGGCTGGTATTTAGCACACGCATTTATGCAAACTTATGCAAATATTTGAGTAAAAATATTATAGTTAAGAAACGCGAAAGTGCAAACAGTACTTAGTTTAAGAAACGAGTAAACTGAGAAAGTAAACGGGAAAGGAAGGACAAAACGTTTCGCTATCTGTAAACGCCCAGACTGCGGTGATGCTCCGGAAGGGAGGGGGGGGGGGGAGGGGGAGGTGAGTAATAAGTCGACTCGCATACTCACAGCTTAGAAGACCATTTTCGTAACGAAGTGACTTTCCCATGGCAGTCCATCCAGGATAGCGACTCTTTCTTTTGATGTGAGCTATTTTTAATATTGCCAGGTTACTAATATAAACAAGAATAATGGATGTTTGAAGTATGTTTGCTTGACATGTTTATATTTCATTTCGCCCCGGGACAGCTCTATTGGATTTCTCTCTTATCTTTTGATAAAACCATTTTTAGGGGGGGGGGGGTTCTTTTGTGAAAACGGTAGATTAACCCCGGTTGACTGCCCTCCTCTGTGGCTGGTTACGTATTACGTGACTCAATTTAACTACCTAGTGGGAAAGTGTATTAGTTCAAGCAGGTGGTAATGTAATATATATGTTGGGCACAATTTTTAAATCTGCACAATTTATAAATTGTGCTGCACAGTTTTTAAATTTAGAAACGGGCCAACCATTTAAAAATGGCCAGTTTTTTAAGCCAAATTGCGGACAATTTTTAAATTGTCCTGCACAATTTTTAAATATTTTCAATTTTTTAGCTTTTTTTTCTTTGGTTTTTTTTTTTTTGTTTGTTTTATATTTTGTCAACATTTTACTGCTTTATGTCTTTTATCTCGGTTCACAAGTATATTCATCTGTTGTTGCAATTGCATTTCACAAAAACTGCATTTGATGGATTAAAGTACTTTATATTTGCGTCTTTTTTCCGTGATTTTGTTTTTGTGCTGTGGTTCACAAGTTTGATTTTCTGTTTCTAAATTTATGTATTCTTCTATTGTTCTGTGCTGTAATTGCTTTTCAAAGATTTTCTCCTGCTTTTGATTGATTGGCCTAATTTGTAATTGTAAGTTTTATTTTGTAACTGTGAATTATGCAATTGCAATTAGAACTGGCATTGGTCTATTATAACAAGCCATCGTCGAAGGCGCAGACCCCAACCGGACACAACAAGTCGCAATTTAGGCAATTTTTGACCAATGTGAAAAACTAGAGCGGCTAGTGCACACAAAACTTAAGATTACAGGCTTATATTATACACTTTCAATCGCTACCTACTTAATTTCTGGTTTTTGTAAACAAACACAAATGTCTTCCCGACTAAACCCATAATACCCCCTCCCCAAAAAAAAAATCCTTTTTTTAATTACTGAAATAAATATACATAAATATAAACACATCACACAAGCTGATGGTGGTTCTATCTACTTTCGACTGTGCCGGTGTGAGATCGAATTTTCACCCCCATAGAATATTCACCCCCCGGTGAAAATTAGATTATCGAATTCTCACCCCCCCCCCCCTCATCAAATTTTCACCCCCTCCCGTGTAAATGTGTATGGAAAATGCGTTTTGTTTTTCAATTGATTAATTGGTTGTATAAATGAAATTTCATCATTCTCTTTATTATTTCTTTCAGAAACATTTCCGAGAACGCTACAATTCACGCAAGTCTACCATAAAACTAATGATTTTAAATATGAATGCTCACAAAATTGGATAAATGTCGACTCTCGGCTAGCTTTAATTCAGTCTTATTTTCATTGCATTTTACGGACTAATGGTGCACACCGGTTCGAAATGGGCACACTTGTACACTTGCACAACTTTTGCCGTTTCAGCAGGTGGTGTTGTGCATGAAACCTCAGTCGGTTCCGTTGTTTTTAGCTTCGAACGGATCCTGAGTCTGAGTGCCGTAGAGCTTTCTTTTTGCCAGTCTGGACCTACGGGCCGAAAAGTTATAGGCGGCGCAGGCTCTTCTTCTGTTACGACGGGAGAGTCCTCAGGAAGCGGGTCGTCTTCCGACTCTGGGATTGGACTTTGCTCATCAGTCTGGTTCCCAATTTCGTGATACAGTTTAACAGTGTAACACTGACCAGTGCTTTGCGTCCTTCAAGTTTGGGTGTACCGGAAGGAGTGACTTTCAAAATTTTAAATGAGCCAGTCCATCTTGGGCTTATCTTGTCCCCTTTGCGAGCGTTACGACGAGCGTTATTCACGAGGACCAGATCCCCTTCGTTGTAAGCTGGCGCCCCACGGGCTTGGTCGTAGTATTGTTTCTGTCGTGCCTGTGCGGCTGTAATCGTTTCTTTGGCCTTGCTGTGAACATTGAGCAGATTGGCTATGGCCGAAATCCGTTGGTCAAGGTCATCTTCATTGCTGTTTTGAGGTCCACTGGGGAACGTCGACTCTATCAGCAGTTTTGGGGTTATGCCAAAAGCCAAATAGTAGGGTGTCGCCTTGGTAGACTTGTGCACACTGGTCCGGTACGCGAGGAGAATGGGGTCAATGAATTTGTCCCAGTCTGCTGCTTGTCGTTTATATACTTTACGATGGAGTTGATGAGAGTCTGATTGTACCGCTCGGTTTGTCCGTTGCTTTGTGGATGATAGGCTGTGGTAACGCGATGGTCAATATTGAGGCGGTTGAATAATTCCTCGTTAATTTGATTGCAAAATTCGCGGCCTTGATCGCTGATAATCGTGGTTATCGAACTGTATCGGCAGATCAGCGATATAAGGAAATTGGCGATAACTTATGCCTCTTTCGATGGTATGGCGGCTGCCTCCGGCCATTTCTTGAGATAGTCCGTAACTACAATGATGTACTTATTGCCGGAATCGGTCTCCATCAGAGGGCCTATGAGGTCCATACCAAACTGGGTAAAAAAAAACTGCTGTCCGGTGGAGGAATTGGGTGCAGTACTGCGGGCGTCTTTTTCAGGTGATTCGTTCGCTGACATTGATCACATTGTCCTGCAAACAGGAAAAAAATACGAATTAGAATCAGTAGCTAACCCGTTTTCATTGAGAAAAATTAAAATAAAACCACAATAAAAATAAAAATTAAAATATAAAAGTTGTCTGACCTATGAAGGTCTCGACATCCCTGTAAACTGATCCTGGCCAGAAGTAACGAGATGCTATTTTGTCTCTCGTCTTATTTATGCCAAAATGACCTGACCCAGGGTCTGAGTGACAGGTGGCCAAAATCTGGTTTTTTTCTGTCTGCTATAACCCGCAAAGGACCGTTCTTTTTGTGATTGTAATGTAAAGTTCCGTCAACCAAGCAGAATTTTGAGCATCTGCCCCTGAAATTTCTTTTCGCAGTTTTTACATCTTTGTGAGCTAGAATTTCCTCAGCTGGCCACCACTTTTTGTCATCAGGCGACGTTATAAAATTTCTTATGTCTTGTATCTCCTTAGCATCCATGACTTCGACTTTGTTGTATCGGGTAGAAGTATGTTGAATTTATATGCAAAAATTAATTGCAATTCAAGTTTATGACCTGCTCCAGATAATGCTCCAGACCAACCAGTCTCAAAAAAGCCTGCTCCAGATGCTACAGACCGATCCAATTTTCCCACACGTAGCTAATTGCAATCAGCAAAGATCTGATGGATGTGTGGTAGTGTTAATTAGGGTCTTTGGTGTAAAGAACTGCATGGATGAAAGGGTCTTTGGTATCCGAAAGATATTGCAATTGAATCAATTAAATGCCTTTTGGTAAAAAGAAAGGTATTGTAATCTTACATATTTCATTAATTGCAATTTAAGAATGCCGATGAGTAATTTGGATGATGTGTGTTAATACTATTTAAGGATGTAAAGGTCTTTGGTGTAAAGAACTGCACATATGAAAGGAAATTTGGCATAAAATGAAACATTCTCGTAGGATTGGTTGTATTACCCGTATTTTATCAATAAACAGTTCAAACTACTGTTTTTTTCTGATTCCTGTGATATTCTTTTAGGTTATTTCGTGAAACGGAAAAAGATTTTAGGCATTACGCGAATTTACCCAACACGGTTTGCCATTTTGAGAAATGGCGGGTTTCCAACATTGAATGTAACACATATATATATTGCACAGGGAAAATTCAACATATTCTCAGTTACATAATTCATTCTCATTTTGTTTAATTCAGTGTTTATGTCATAAAAGCTATTACTGAGACGATGGAATCAACGAAAACCAAAAAGTATGTTAAGGGTATTGGTGGGCTCTACTTCGTTTAGTTGGAGTTTCTAAGTCGGACAGTGGAAGCTTTACAGAATCAAGTAGTCCTTTGTATACTAGGACGAGTCCATTTTGTTTCCATCGTGCTTCGAGGGGGTTGAAGCTTTAAATCACTGACGGTTGAGTGCCATAGAACTGGCGTCGTAGAACTGACGTAAATCTGACCACAGTTCCGTGTATCTCGTCAGTCTCGGGGTCGGAGCTGGATATGTATATATGTCTGATTGCTCTGTGTTTTTGCTTGCAGAGGAAGGCATTCATCAGATGTGCCAAAGTGTTCCCGTTCGTCGAGTTAACGGGCTGGAAACCGGAGCCGCATATGTTCCGGAAAGTGATCGGCTCAACCGAAGTGGTCTGTGGTCTCGTCCTTGCCTTGATACCAGGTAGGCCGTGACCAAATCATTACCGTCATTTGTGGGAGAAGGAGCGAAACATGTATTTTTTATCCAAATCGCATGTAGTTGTTCCCTCAAATTTGTTTAAATTCTCAAAAAAAGGTTACGAAGTTAATATCAAAATGCAACTAGGTCATACCACTTTCAGTATTAATGTGACCAGTGTGTATTAAGACGAAAAGAGAGAAATGTATTTCACACAAAAATTGTATTGTTTAAAATTGTGAAAAAATAACCAACAGTGCTTCGATTTGAATATTTATTTATGTGCCGTGCCTTGTCGAGCAGGTTCTTTAAAACAAGTGGCTAACCTCATCCTGCTGGTGTTGATGTGTGGCGCCGTGTACACGCACTATGCGCTCAAGGATGGCCTGGACAAGATGACCCCCGCCCTCGTGTTTGGGTTACTACTCACGTGCAGGTCATTCTCACCATTTGTTGTACTATCGTTTCATTGATAACATATCTGATGGATTTAATAAATGATTTGATACAATACTTGGTGCAGTTTAATCAATGAAGAAGCTATAAGAGATAAGATTAAAAAAAAAAAAAAACAAAAACAAAAACAGCCGGCGGAATTGGTGACGTTGTGTGGCGCTTGTTGGCGTACACTGGAGACGTCAGATGACCCTCATGCAGACGTACTGTGGTCACATGATCCTGATGTTGACATACACCGGTGACGTCACGTGACCCGCTTGTTTTCGTACACTGGGGACGTCACGTGACCCGCTTGTTTTCGTACACTTGTGACGTCATGTGACCCGCTTGTTTTCGTATACTGGGGACGTCACGTGACCCGCTTGTTTTCGTACACTTGTGACGTCACGTGACCCGCTTGTTTTCGTATACTGGGGACGTCACGTGACCCGCCTGTTTTCGTATACTGGGGACGTTACGTGACCCGGTTGTTTTCGTACACTGGCGACGTCACGTGACCCGCTTGTTTTCGTACACTGGCGACGTCACGTGACCCGCTTGTTTTCGTACACTGGCGACGTCACGTGACCCGCTTGTTTTCGTACACTGGGGACGTCACATGACCCCATGCGCTGGCGTCTTTTCAGGTTCGTGGTATACCTACAAGTACGGGCGAGGGAGGCGCGACAGCTGCGAGAAGCTCAGGCCGCACAGCTGGCAGCTGCGCAGAAAGCTGCTGCGCAAAAACCAGCGGCCGACAAGAAAGTAGATTAGACGTGTCACCCACTTTCTCGGTCCACATGCAGTGTTGCCACATTATCCTTTTTTTAAAGGATTATCCTTTTTTGAAAAAGCCCGATTTTATCCTTTTTTATCCTTAGATACCTTTTTTTATACTTTTTTAAATTTTCGTCCTTTTTATACTTTTTTTCGCTTTTCATCCTTTTCTTTATTTTGATACTTTTTTATATTTGTCTAATAAATTGAAAAAAAAATTTTTTTGGGAAGCACAACCAAGCTCTTTTCCTGTTTTCCAAGGGTTCATTAACAAAATAACAGAAAAAAGCCAGACAGCCCTTTGGTAATATTCAGGACAATTTAGACGTACACTCACGCATGCAAATATTTTTAATCGCTGTGAAAACGGGCATTTCATAAGTAATAATTACAAAAAATATGATACAGTGTGATTAACATTAATGTTTTCCCTAATTTCAGCAAAATATGAGTTATCCTTTTTTTCCTACTTTTCCCCCAATTTTATCCTTTTTTTATACTTTTTTCTTGATGACTCCATGGCAACACTGCACGTGTCAAAACGGTGAGACTAGTCACAATCAGCAGGAGATTCTATTTGTCATAATATTAGAAGATAAAAATATACAGATCATGGAAAGTCTTCATCATGCGTTTCACTGAATAAACACTGAATAAAATACAGTCCCAATAGAGAGGTTGAAAATAGTCGGGGAAAAATTGGGACTTATCGGTACTTTCGATAAAGGATAGAATGTATGAACATTAATCATGTGATGCGTACAACGATTAAACCAATACTCGTCAATCATGGCTTGTTCTCTGCGATTCTTTCTGAGTTGTCTTATATATATATAGGAAAGCTGGTCGTTAAGAGTCATAATACAATGATCTCGCGTGTTGCTGGAATTAGTTTAGCAGTGTTATCTCTGTGTGTAGAATTGTGAATGAAAAGCCTGCTGCGTTCATTCTGTGGGTCTTGCTCGTGTCGCGTAAGCTCCTGTCGGGCAAGCTCGTGTCGCGTACGCTGGTTTTAGGTAAGCTGGTTTCAGGTGTCGAGGTAAGTTCGTGTTGGGCAAGCTCGTGCCGGGAAGCTCACGTTTTGCAAGCTCGTGTCGCGTAAGCTTGTGTCGGCCAGGCTCGTGTCGGCCAGGCTCGTGTCAGGTAAGCTCGTGTTGGATAAATTGATTGTTGTGGAGCTTACAGTTGATTTCAGACAGTATGTAGCGGTGTACAGGGGTCCCGCCAGTTCCCTTGTTTCGTATCGATGTTAGTCTGTAAAACCTGTGAACCCGGCACACGTCAGACTCGGAAGCCCTGTGGCAGTGCGAACGCCGTGATAGCGTAAACTATTCACGTCACGGTGTCTGTACCGTAGAATATCTCTGTCTGCATCAAGAACAAATCGTGTGATTAGCATGTCAGATTTATAGTCTTATCTGTTTCGATTTTGAGAGGTTTAGAGAAGATTTTGGTCTCGACCGCATTAGTACAACAGGTTGTTTTGTATATTTATTATATGAGTATTTTTACAAGTTTTACTTTGATATGTCTATTCCCACACCACCCCCTACCCACGCTGTCTCCACCAAGAACCGGAACCAGCCTGTCGTGTTCTGTGGTTGACTTAAGGCTTTTTTTTATTGTTGATGTGACCGTTCTTTCGCTTAGATTTCAGCCTGAGCATGGGGAAATGTTACGCATGTGTAAAGGTTAAGAATATGGTCCAAAGTGTGGGAGTTAAGACAGATTTGGTTAGAGAGAGCGGGAGGGGTTGGGGGTGGCGAGTGGGGGGGGGGAGAGGAGGTGGTGGGGTTGACGCTCGCTCCAGTTGCTGAAGCTAAGCGAATGCAGTGGGTTAAATCACCTGTCACGGAATTCAAAAATAACTCCTAAAAAAAAAAAAACAAACAAACAAACAAAAAAAAACAAGCCTAATTTTTTCCAGGTACTTCTTCCCCTTGAAAGTGTTCATATTTTGTTTCCCGCCAATTCTAACAACTTCCATAAAAATATCCTGCCCAATGACGTCATGCATCTTTATAATGAAAGGAGTTGCACACGTTTGGACCACTTTGCACATTGTTCCCTAAATATTTTGAATAACTGAGTTGATTTTATAATTATGCACAACGCATGTGAAGAAGTGAATTGTACCCAGGGCATTAAGTAAGAGTAATTTGTATTTTAGCAATGCATGTTTGAATAAACTTTCACAAGCTTTCCATTTTGTTCCTTTTTTTTAGTCCAGGTGGCCATAGGTTACATGGGCTATACCATTCGTGTGGGTTTTCTGTCGTCCGACTTCCGTCGGTGGTGTGGGCACATGTGTCGTCCGTCCGCCCGTCCGAAGAACGAAAAAACTGCTGGCTTGACTGATTCCAAATTTTACAGGAAGTTGCGCCAGTGATGTGTGCTTTGGTGAATTTTTGAGTAAAAATTCGAAATAGTCTTACATATAAGTAAATTTAAAACTTTTTTTAGCAATATATCCTTCAGTTTGATGGAATCAACTTGAAAATGCCACAGCCAGCTTTCTCCTTAAAATCAACGCATGCCATTTTTGCTATGACTAAACAAAGAGGTCCGTCCATCTGTAAATTTTGTGTTGTGCTACTCTTCTTTGGGCTTTCGGATCGCAGATAAATTTTTCGGAAATATGGCCCACTTGCTAATGGAACATTTGTGAAGAAGGAAGAATTATTAGTATCATAAATGATATATTGTTTATAATGTTATATATATATATATATAGATCTAAAACCAGTCACAAGGAGACCATGCCTTAAATATAGCATTTAGGGAGACCATTTGTATATTTTTTACCTTTGAGTTTAGAAAGACAAAAATTAGCAAAAAATGTTCCTACACGTTTTAGATAATGTGTGTAATTTTTTCTTCTGGTCATACTAAGTAGCAAAAAATAAACAAAAAAGTTGGTCTGCGGATTTTTTCTATATTTTCCATGACATTTTACAGACATGAGAAATCTCCGCTGTTTCCGCTTTTTTGGGCTTCAAATTTATGGTCTCTGAGATCAATGCCTTTGGCCCTTCAAAAAAATCTCCGCTTTTTTCGCCTCCGGCTGTTCTCATGTCTGATTTTAGGCGACCTGGCTAAAACCACGGAATTTCCCGGATCTCCGTAAGTGTTTTGTTTAATGCTCTGTATAATTTGATCTCCCAAAGTAGCATATTTTGCTACTAGTTGGGTGTTTTTAAGGATTTATTTTAAACCTATGTTTATTATTATTATTTGTTATGTATATGCATTGTTTAGAAGTTATACGCATGTACGACAGCCTTGAGAGATGACACTTTTCACATATTACCAATGACTGAGTCATTTGGTTCTACTTTGCATGCAAATATGTGCAAGATACTTCATGTTTATAGGTTAAAATATTGTTAGTGATATTTAAACTCTGCGACATTACTTTGGAAAACAAAGAATGGAAGTATTAATTACTGATAAACAAAATGTCTCTTCAAGTTGAAAAATATGGTCGCCTTAAGTCGGTTTATACACCTAGAAATATACAACCAGCAACAAGGAGACCATATATTTTTCATGAATATGTGCAAGATTTTTATATTGTTTAGACAAAATAGTGCTAAATGTTATTTAAACTCCTTATAAATTGCTTTGGTAGGCAAAAAAAGTAATGAATACAAAACAAAATGCCCTTTGAAGTGTTTTGTGTAAGACTGAAGCATAGTCTCCTTATGTCGGTTTACACACTATATATATATATATATATATATATATATATATATATATATATATATATATATATATATATATATATATATATATATATATATATTTATAAATATATATATATAAATATATATATATATATATATATATATATATATATATATATATATATATATATATATATATATATATATATATATATATATATATGTACTGAGTATAATGCTTCATTCTTCCTTTTTCGCAAATGTTCCTTTAGCCCTTTATGATACTGAAACTAATATGTTTGAAAGCGGTCAATAATTCAGGGTTCGGTTTTTTTTTAAATGATAAAAAATTATACATTTAGTTTGAACTGGAACCTGATTATGCACCTTTACACGACTGTCAGTCATGTTTTAAAAAAAAGGCCCAGTTAAACTTCGTGTCTTGTCACCTGGGTACTGTCACTTGACTCTCTCGTTTTTTTTTTTTGTTGTTGTTTTTTTTTGTCACGTTCTAAATAAATTAAGACAAATATATGCACTGTATCAGGTATTATTTACCGAGTTCTCGTTACTGCTTTGCTTTAGAGTAAAAAGAGAACTTTAAAAATATAGTGTAAGTTGGACTGCGATTTCGTATTCTCAACTGGAATTCAGTTTTGACATTCCCGGTTGGACTACGTTTTCTTATGTTCCTAGTTGGATTTTTGTTAGGAGGCCGGCAGGGGAGGTGGAGGTGTGATAAGAAAATCGAATTGCAAGTCGATTTGAATTCTGAATTACAAGATCAAATTGTAATTATAAAAGCCCTTGACCAGTTATCTTGAAACGATTGATAAATGTTCGCTGAATGCAATTATAAAATCGAATTGCAGGTCCCTTTGAATTCTGAATTACAAGAACAAATTATAATTACAGATGCCCTGAGCAGTGACCTCGAAACGATCGGTAGATGCTCGCTGATTGCAATTATGATTTCCTCTTGCAATTCATAATTCAGAGCGATGGCAAAGTGTTCAATAAATATTTTAAATCACTGATTCATTCTTACCGATGGCGTCCTGCGCTTCCGAAGTGCAATTCACAATCCGGAGCAGAAATTTTACTCACAGATTATCTCCGGAGCACAAGATAGGTAACTATAAATTCTTGATTTTTTTCAATATATTATCACAGAAAATGATGGCTTATATAATAAACTGGAAGGAAAGTACTCATTTATAACGGTTACAAGTATGTCAGAAATCGAGCAACAAAAGATATAACATCCACTGGCGTTGTTCTGGAAAAACAAATGCAGTACTGTATGGAATGCCGTTTTCACATTTATTAAGGAATTATTGATATAACAAAAATAATTTTTGATCTCAAAAATTGATTTTTCTATATCAAGAATTAATTTTTGATCTCAAAAATCCCTATTTTGATATCAATAATTAATTTTTGCTATCTGTAATTGTATTTTTGATATCTCTAAATGTATTCTTGATCTCAAAAAAAAAAAAATTGATATCAATAAATATTTAGAGATATCAAGAAATATTTATTGATATTAAAAATGATTTAATGGTATTTAAAATTGATTTTTCTGAGATCAAAAATTTAGTTCTTGAGAGCAAAAATGAAATATTTGAGATCATTAATTATTAATTTTGAGCTCAATAATTCATTTTCTTTTTATTGATATCAAGAATTTATTTCAGATATCATTATTTCAGGTGGAGCTATTTTAATTTGTATTTTGAAATTTGCAAATGATTTTTTGATCTCAAAAAATGATTTTTGATATCAAAAACTCAGTCTATTTTCAAATAAAAAATTCAGAAGCACACATCTGTAAATTAATAATGACTGGCCCTGTATGTAGAATCTTTGTTTAATTTTTTTACTGTACAAAAAGGAAGCAATTGTGGAGATCAAAAATTGTGTTGTTATTATTGATCTCAATAATTCAAGTTTTCATCTCCAAATTTGATTGACGATTCGTTAAATTTTATGTAAATGTGTATCTTCTTTAAGATTTTTTAAGTTTGTGAATTTTATTTTTTGATCTCACAAATAAATTTTTGCCATCTACAATTCAATTATTGATAGCAAAATATAAATTATTGAGATCTACATTGATTTCTTGATATCTTTAATTATATTTTGATATCAAAAATAAGCATCAAATGTTAAACGGCATTCCATAGTACTGCACTTCAGACCAACATTTTTGATGCTGATGAAAAAAAATCCCGAATTACGGTTCTGAATATAAGAGAAAACATTTTGATTGATTGATTGTTGATGGATAGGTTATTTTTTAGTGATTTATTGATTATAATTGATTACTGTTGATTTACTGATTATTTACTAATTATAAATTAATATTGATTATGAATTGGTTGATTATTGATTTATTGATTATTGTTGATTGATTGAACTATTGTATTCATTATTTGTATATTTAACATTATCTTATATGCTTATTCATTTATTTATTCTGTTTACATATCATTTTATTATGTATTTATTTATTATGTTTCTTATTGACAATTACAGGTGGGTGAATATTGAATCTAGTTCACACGAACATATGAGAAACAGTGAAGATGTAGAATGTACATATTCATAATGCGGTTCTGGTCCTTAGTTTTTAGCTTAGAAATCGTTTGTCGCCTTGGCTCGAATAATTTATTGCATTCTTAGACAGAGACGAACATCTTTGATTTATTGTTGTGTTACAGTAAGAGACATAGTGAATCATGTATAGAACGGATTTTCTTAAGAATTAAAACAAACACGTGCGAATGTATTGAAAGCGAAGTAGTTTTAGTGTAAAAATAAAATTAAAAAAGTAGAAAGTTAGTCCAACCTCCCCCCCCCCCCCCCCCCGACCGGCTTCCTAACGAAAATCGTAGTCCAACTGGGATCAGCAAATCGTAGTCCAACTGGGCCGTAGTCCAACTGAGAAGTCGCCGGCAAATAATCGAGATGTTTCACAGGAAGTAAGAACTTCTCATTTACGTCCCATTTTACTTCTTGTGTGTGCCGTGTGCAAAATGAAAGTTCTAGGATAAGTTTTGACTTGGAAAACAACATTCAGAAGTAAACATAGCTTCTTCACATTTGGATGATGAAGTTCTGCTGTGCAATACGATACAAAATACGATAAGATATAAGATAAGATTAAATAAGATACGATGCATTTACTTCCATTTGATTAAATAAAGCACAGGTCCGATCCATTTTCAGGTTTCGGGTAACTGACTCAAATTATGTCACTGAATTATGGCATAATTATGTTTGAAATACGAACATGATATGTTCTAATTCATGTTTCTTTACTCGTTTTTATTGGAAATAAATTTTACTTCTTGCAAAACACTTTTTGCCAAAAGATTTATCATCTCAGAGGAGCTGTTACACAAACGCTTTTTGTATTTTAAATTTGCCAGTCTGTGAGGTTCTGTGGTGATTAAACAAAGTGAAGTGTCACGCCAAACATTAACATAGACGGTACGTTATGGCAATGCTGCACCACTTAGTAATAGTGCAACATCGAATCCACTTATGATGTGAGGCAATGATAAAGAGAGAAGGGGAGAGACAGACAGAGACATAGAAGGAGAGAGAGAGAGAGAGAGAGAGAGAGAGAGAGAGAGAGAGAGAGAGAGAGAGAGAGAGAGAGCGGGGAGGAGGAGACAAAAAAAACTAAAAGAGAGTGGTGAAGTGTCCATGAACATAAGAACGTACACTTGAGAGCGATTTGCCACGGATAACGGTCATTTCATTTCAAAGGGTCATTTCAAGTCTGTTGCTTCGTCACCCGGTGTAAGGAAACGTTTTGACCCCCAAAATAAATCGACCCCCCGGTCGATTTATTTTAAAACAAACAGATCCCCGGTCGATTTGTTTTAAAACAAACAGACCCCCAATGAAATGTTTTAATCCTCTTATTTTTTGTTGATTTATTTATTTCTTTCCACATATGGCCACCTTATTATTTTCTTTAATTGAAATAAAAACTATATCCATGAATAACAATTTATTTAGCAACTAACATCTACATTTTCAAACACGAAAACACTTCCAACACCACTAACATACAGTCACCAAAAAATCTGTCCAAGCTCAAAAATGGCATTTCAATGGCTCAGAATGATAATTTTCTACATCAAGAGGTAGAAAATACTTAAAATAGTATTTAAAAACCATATGCACCTTTTTTACTTCCATTTTATATTTAAGCATGATTTTTTGAGCGGGTCATTTTATTATAGGGGAGATCTGTTTGTTACGGCGGGCTTTCCTAAAACAAATCGACCGGGGGGTCAATTTATTTGGGGGTCAAAACGTTTCATTACACCGGCGCAGATTTAGATGGGTGCCCCCCCCCCCCGCCCCCTGTTTGACGGAAAGCAAATTATCTCCAACTTGTTTGTTTGCTTAATAGCCGTAACTGCAGTTTACACCAACACAACGAGATGCCGTAGGATATCGTAAACTTGGTTTTAATTGTCAAAATTATATCAGCGGTGTTATTAATAAAATGTAATTGATGGTCTGTAGATTGTCATGTATGTGACAACCCCCCCCCCCCCCCCCACATTGCTTATTTGCTGGATCCGGCCCTGGTCATAACTTGATTGAGCACAACGCAAACTTTCATTATTGAAATGCGCCTTGAGCAGTGCTGATTTTAGCTGCACATAAAAACTGAAAGTAATAACTTCCAAATAAGGGTAGGGAAAAAGTAACCTTGTTACTCATCTTCCGGTCGGGTCACTAAAATCTACAAATAATAATAATAAAAAAAAGGAAAAATGAAAAGTGGTCTGGAATGGTCTAAAATCACGAGTAAAACAATTCAAGTCAGCAAGGTTTAGGCTTAGACACTTCAAAGGCTTGAAGCGAAACTTACAAACTGACAATGTGAGTGCCATGTCACGTCAAAGAGCACCAACTATTGAGATAAGACACTTGCTAAGTAGCTTCTGGTAGCCCTCTATTTTACACCTCCCCTGGTCAGAGTCGCAGCTAGTGTAAACAGTGCTTTTCATTATACAATGCAATGCAATGCAAATAACACGATAATTAAAGGAAAATAGAATGATTTAAATTGAAGCAATTCTTAACACACACGAAAAAGGAGATGAGAATTAATCTGAATTCTTTAACTATAGGGTTAATTCATTGAAGACATTTATGGCACCTCCCCCCTTCTCCCTTTTCCTCCCTCCCTTGAATACCACCTTACATCGTATAGCTGAATCTTTATCGATAGTCACTGAGAGTTCGTGGAATATTAAAGTCATTCATGACAGTGAAAATACTGATAGATCTTTAATTTCAAATTATATGTTTTTCAGGATTTTCTTAGCAATATGTAGAATTGATGATGAGATATCTTGTTTAATGAGAAGCGACTAAATAATTTTAGCTACATTAAGGGACTTCTTTATCATTGCCAATAAATAACTTTATCGCGAAATCTCTCTTTTAGATATATCCATGTTTAATTGCTAAATTAGAATTTCTATGCATTACTTACAAGTAATGAATTAACTAGATATTCCTATTCAGTTTATATATATCTAAATAATTGTAATATTTTTTCATATTAAGATATATCTTAATATCTATAAATATCTTGAGTTCTACAGATATCTCTTAATCAATTAACAGCATTTAATTTTAAACCGCTTGAAAATAGGCTAACTTAGAGATATCTGAAGGCCAAATACAAATATCTCTAGTTCAATTACAAGTACTAAAAGTTGATATCATATATTTTTAATCAATGATATCTGCAGTTACTCAGAGATCTGTTGGGTTATTTGATAAATAATAGGACTACCGTTGCTGCATCGGTAATGATATCACTAATTTTAAAAACATATAAAAAAATGTAAAAAAAGCCGGTTGGGCAAAGGTATTTCAAGGAAAACTAGAGCTTAAAATATGCTGGTCAAACTTTTGCTGCACTCTTTTTTTTTTTATCAGGAGCACACCTCCCACTTCACCTCCCCTGCTAATTTTTTTATAAAACAATTAAACCATATTTTTTTAGGAGAAAAGTGAAACAGAATTTGGCCGGGTAACCGAAATTGTCCAAAAGAATAATAAGATTAATAATAATAATAATAATGATAATAATAATAATAATAATAATAATGTGGCGGGGGAGAAGAAGAAGAAGAAGAAGAAGAAGAAGAAGAAGAAGAAGAAAAACGAAGAAGAAGAAGATAAAAAAGAAGAAGATAAAACACAGAGAGGTTTCATTTATTTACAGAATCCCATAACGAAAGCAGTTATTTTGGTTGAGACCATATTTATTTTGGCAGTGAATTCCTCATCACAAACTTAGGCCCGACGGAGACCTAATAATAATGATGATAATAGATCGCCGGGGCTGATTATCATTAAGAAAATAACAGTTCCGTTATAAAATGGCACACGTAGAATCCGCCATTTTGTTGGCGCGGTATCCCATGTGCCTCGGCGTTCTCTGGTACCTGCGCAGTACAGCCTGCATGACAGCGTGAACGTACGGCGCCCCGCGCACCCGGACAGACATGCCCCCGTTCTCCGTCGTGTACTTGTGCTCAATGTGGTATGCGTTTGGCGTGATGCATTTCACGTCTATATTATCCAGCAGTCCAGCGTCTTCTAATTTCTGCAACATGCCGGAAAATGAAACGATTCTTACTGAAATCTTAAAAGTGTTTTTTTTCTGGGCTTTACTCTTGGAAGCGACAACCGCTTGATCTACCTTTATCACGCAAACTGGTTTAGGCGGGTTTTTGTTGGTTAAACAGGTTGAATTTATTAATTTACTTTCTAATATTCTAGTTGCTAGCAGAGCAGTTAACGGAATCAGTTAGCTGTACAGGTAACTTTTATAAATAAGAGTTTAAGCAATCGGTAAAACTGTGTGCGTTTGTACACTGTGAATTTAAGAGGCGCATAGGAACGGATTTTCCTAACACACTGGTGCTCCCCCTGGGTATCACCCACAAGGGAATCCCTTGACGTCACTTGGAATCCTGGCGTGTAACCCAGATGTAAGGGGGACGAGCGGATAGGTCATTGTTAGCGTTGGTTCAATCTAACTAAACAGCTACAACATTTACATAAGAGCGCCACCTCTTATGTATTACTGGGCCGCTAACTAGCGCTCACTCACCGCACAGTCATTTGCACCCATTCCACCCCCCTCCCCCTCAGTTGGTTGTGGGCTCATCACTTTCATGCGCTATCAACAGTATTGTTAGGCTTCCAGCTCGGGAGCTTCTGTTGCCAATGGTCTTGCGCTCACCGATTTTCATGCACCGCTACCCGCGTGTTGCTTGCCTGCCGGATTGGATATATGTTCATTTGCTCCCACCCACCCTCCTCCCCTTTTAGTTGTGGGCTCCTCACCTTCATGCGCCATCAACTCCGGGCCTCTCATGCACCGCTAGCCACATGTTTCTTGCCCTCCGGCTCAAGTAGTTCGCCCAACCGCTTGGGTGCGGGTGCTTCAACCAGTATTTAACTCAATCAATTTGACTCAAGCCCCATGGCATTGGTTTGGCTTGTGGCTCTAGAGCTAATACTGCCATGTAGCAGTCTTAGTACGGATCAATTACGACGTTGTTTTGTCATTCTGCTTGGAGAGCTTGTCAGTCTGCCTGTGGCTCTTCTTACCGTTATCCCCGCTAGCTGCAACACATCGACGCGGAAGCGCACGGTTGTGCTAGATGCCCAGGCGATTAACCGCTTACTACGGGCTTCTGAGGCTAGAAAAAGGTAGCTTACAAACTTCATGTAACTGTTTGGAAATCACAAGTGGCCACCTTTCAGGATGTTCTCCATACACGCCAACGTTGCCTTTTTAAATGTTTTTCTGATTTCATGCAGGCGATGTCTATGCTCTCAGTGGTCTCCTCGCCACAACACAAACTGTCACAGGCTGAGATTCAACCCTACGCATGTAATTTGATATCATAGCCTTGTCGATGCCCCTTTTGACACATGGCAAAAAGAGATAATGTTCCATTTTCGCTGTGTGACCCTCACGTGACTGTTATGACTTTGGTTGCCGCCAAACAACACAAGGGAATTAAGCACTATCTCCGAAAGCATTGCCTTTCCTTATTGAGTGTTTTACTGAAGAATTATGCTCTAGGCTGTAGGTTTATTCTTTTGTGAAAAGTTTTGAAAAGGCAATCGTTATCAGGCGCATGGATTTCATCCCCTTTCCCCAACGCTATCGCTAGCAGAAACGCGACGTTAAACGTTAAGTACAGTGAGTGGGGTATCACTCTAGCACACCAATATGTCACTGTGGAAGTACCGTAAGACTATCTCAAGCTCCCTGTGAGCTATATGTTCGGTTGATGGAGACCACTGCAATTTAAAATCTCGAATCAACGTCGTTAGGCAGTAGTCTTGGCGCCACATCTTGAGCACCGCCCTCAGGGGCTGACCTATAGCCTTCTTTTGTCCACACACCTATGCCCCTTGATTCGAAGAGGTGAATGGGAAAAGTCAAGCAGCAACTCGCTATTGCGGCGACTTTGTCTAACTGCTTGGGCAGGCACCAAGCTTGAAACAACCGCCATTGTGATTTGTGTAGGTCGGCAGCTACTGTGGCGACAGCGTTGATAGTTGCATTAGCAGATTTCACTTCAGGCCATCTGGCTGTTCGTAGTCATTTGAAGCATTTGCAATTGCTTCTCATAGGCTAGCCTTTCTATTATCTCGCTCAGGTGGGATGCATACAGAATCTTCATGGGCATCTTAGAACATCGTCTAATTCGCGATTAGATCCCACTGCGAACAAGTCCACCCATGATGCCCTAGAGTGGAGTGCCCCACCACCTATTCGAAGCTACAAGGCTCAGGGGGCATTCGCCTGGCAAGATTTGATCAGGATCTCGAAGCTACCTCTGTCAGCAGCATTAAAGAATAATTATAATGACTACCATTTCATATATACCGATGGCTCTAAACTTGAGGACAAGGCTGCAGCAGCTGTTGTCACAGAAAATAATACATTGAAAACCAGGCTCCCTGATGGGTCTTTTTTTTCTCAGCAGAAGTTAGAGCCCTGCAGCTAGCTATGCAAATTGTCAAGATTAGCCGTTACAAACAATTCATATTGTGCGTGGACTCCATGTCAGTGCTTGAGTCACTAGAAAACTTACAGGTATCCAACCCAATAATTTTGGACTTGATAGAAAAAACACGACGAAGTGGTAAAAGCTGGCAAAGAGATAATATTTTGTTGGGTACCGAGCCACGTTGGAATCCCGGCCAACGAGGCAGTGGAAAAAGGCGCCAAAGAAGCGTTAAACCAAGATTGCTCAGATTTCCTTATACCGTCATCAGATTTTAAGTGCCATATTTCTAGATATGTCAAAAATCTATGGCAACAACATTGGGATGAAAAAAGCAACAATAAGCTATACCAAATTAACCCTGTGGTAGGGCGCAAATTGCCCTCCCTAAATGGCCTTCGCGACGATATGGTAATTCAGAGATTAAGAATAGGACATTCTTACACTACTAACAAACACCTCTTAAGAGGTGAACCACAACCCGAATGTATAAGTTGTCAGGAACGATATACAGTGAAACACATCCTGATAGATTGCATAGACTTCAATCACATTCGTCCCGTTATTATAGAGTTGATTCCATGAGAGAGCTCTTTGAAAAAGTAAACTTCAACAAGGTCCTAGAATTTTTAAAAGAGATTAACATGTATTCCTATGTGTAGACCACCATTAAGTCTAATTTTTAGTATATTTAAGATTTTATTTTATAACGATTTTTAATCAATAAAGTATAAATTCGACAAAGTTATCAGGAATGACACAATATGACCTGCAACAGGTTGGCGGTGTCGTTAAACCAATCAACTAACTAACTAACTGTCAGCACGTTGAGATGGCCCGGAATGTGATTTGGCAACAGCGTTATGTTCTGTCCTGTCCACAACTCTCACATCTGGCGGTTGCCTCCATCAATTCCAGCGACCTGGTACCGTCCGTTTTCTAATATAACTCATCATGGATGACTCGTCTACCAGACACAACACTGCCGTCTTCTGTGCTGCGTGTCAGGTTTACTTGGCCCTCCAGTCCGTCGATATTCGAAACTCGTGGAGGCCCTCAGTTTCGCAACTAGTTCCTCTCTTCTTGTCTCTTATGCCCGTGTCTTCGGTACTCCCTTCATTTTTTTTCGCACGCCCACAACCTTTATGACTATGGGAAGGGGTTTCGATATGATACCTGTTGCCATGGAAAGGGCGTGGAGCGAGTGCAAGTACTGTTGGAGCAGTCCCGTTTGCGGATCACGGCCTTAAAGTCGAGGGAAGGGACTTGTCAGTTCTGTTAGATGGGGATGAGGAGGGTGATTCGCGTGATCTACTCAGCCACAAGTTTCAAGGGCTGCTCGAGAAAGGGGCTGGGAACTCCTCTCTTGATTGCACCTCATTGACCACCTGCGCCACTGATAAGGCTTTTTCCGGTAAGATACACGTTTTGCTGGGATCTTGCTTGCCAAGGCAAGGCACCGAGGCTTGATTCTCTATTAGATAATGTATTGACACAAACGATGCCTCGCGTTTCATGGCGAAGTCTCTTCTTCTTTTGTGAGGATTTCATGTCGGTGGGGGTCTTATGTCTGTTGGAACCCGACATCTCCATTGCTGCAGACAAATATTCATTAAGTAGTCGGGTGCCAGTGTGCTTTTCAGTGTCCTGATCACGCCGTCACGCTCTGCTTGAGCAAATGATGTATAATTTAATCCTGTATAATTTAATCATCTTTTAAGCCTTGAATGCCACATCGCTCCTTCGTCACCTATTGGCAGATCAGTTATTTCTGTTACACATAACACAAGCCCGTTGAAGTAAATATAACCTTGCTAGGCGGAGCCCGGACCCTCAAGGACGATGACCTCTAGCTTTGAGGTTGTGTTTTAAGTGCAACAAGTGTGTTGTGAGCCCTTTCGCGGCAGACTTTTCTGCCTACACACACCTTTTAATCTCTGCATGGGAATGTGCAATCACTTTGAAAGTTGTGCTCCTAGTGCCTGGAAATTAACGGAATTTATCGACAGCTCCTTGCTTATTTAACTAGAACACAGAACCAATATACCACTCATTGAAACGTTATTTTCTGACCTTTCTCCATAATTTCAATAACTTCCTGTATATCAATTCATGTTACATCTTGCACACTTTTAGGTATTGGTAGGGGAATATAATGGAATAGAAAATATCTTGCTAATTTATCTACGCCATGTTTTATATCACTTCACGTCGTTTTGTACATTTGCTCTTTCAGTTTACCATTCGCTTCAAATAAAAAGTTATTATTATTTACATTACAAAAGTACAACAAATAATCAAAATTATAAGATAGATGTTTGGCTGTATATTTCTGTGTAACACTTTTCCTGCAGTTTTCATCGTTAGTTTTTGTGATTGATGATATTAAAAGCCCATCTTTATAACTACCGACATTAATACATCATGTTGCTTCTACTGAATGGTTTTAACGCCTACCAACGCAGGACAACCAGCTACAAACAGCTGATTGGCATCTTACAGTATCCATGCCTTATAGCTAGCTTGCCAAAGCCACTATTTATTTACCGAATAGATACCAAACCTGTTAAGTAACTAGAACCTTATTTCGCTAGCGAAATGTTAAACACTTGACAAAAATTAAAACGCAAAAATACTTCCTTCAATGGGTTATTCCTTGAATAATATATTGCAAACAAAACAGCTTGAATACGTCTTATAAGCCGAGTAGTGTTTGGTTTTTGTTGGCTTAAGATTTTATTGACTGAGCCGGCTTACGCCGTATTATCTATTTACGCAGTGAGAGCTGGCACAAAGCTCAGCAACTGTGTTCTGTGATGTACGTTAAATGCACTGCATTTACTTGCAAAAATACACTCTTCTCACATGGCGTTTTAACAAAGAAAACGAAATCGAAGACGAAAATAAAAAGTGACATGCACACGTTCAGATCAAGCTCTTCGTAAGTCCAAAGTGTCATGGTCCTAGGGCCCATAGTGTCAGAGAAGAAGAAGACACAAAAAATGGGAAAAACTGTCAAGAAGAAAAAAAAGGACGAACGCTGCTCGCACAAATTCATATAGCTCTTGCAAGCCAAAGGCTTGTCAAGTGTTAATTATTAGCTGCAGTAAATAGTAGGATCAGGCTACATAGCAGAATTTATTATTTTATATTAAGAAAAAAACTCCGTAGGTTGATAACTTAATACTAGCTAAATATATTAGCAAACAACACAGCTTGAATACGTCTTATAAGCCGAATAGTTTTTGGTTTTTGGTGACTTAAGGTTTGATTGACTGATTAGGCATACGCTGTGTTATCTGTTTACGCAGTGAGAGCTCGCACAAAGCTGACCAACTTGACAGTGGTCCGATTTTTAGAATATTGTAAGCCCCATACATGCTGTGCCATTAGCTCGGTACATAGTTGCATGACACACTGTATGCATGTTGTAAAATATTTTTAAGACCACCTCGATGTGTACCATGGTGTTTGCCAAGGTTTATCTTCGGTTGTCCATCACACATTACTACTACTTCAACTGCTGCTTCTGCTCCGGCTACTACTTCTACTGCTGCTACTACTACTATTACTACTGCTGCTACTTCTACCTCTGCTACTACTACTACTACTACTACTACTACTAATAATAATAATAATAATAATAATAATAACAATAATAATCATAATCATAATAATCATAATAATAATCATAATAATAATACAAATAAATAATAATAATAATACCAGTAATAATGATAATAATACCAATAAAAAAATAGCAACAATGCTAATAAAAATAACAGTAACAGTAACAATAACAATAATAATAATAATACCTGTACTTGCTTTGAAAAGAGCTTTCGTTTTCCCTGAAAGGCTAGAAGATAAAAAGATATTTTTATTCTAAAGTCAGTAAAAGTATCTTTGACCTGATCCCCCACCCGAATAAAAATGGTTTCGCCACCCTAACAAGCACTTACCTTGAATAGAAAGAGCCTTCTGTTTCCCTCGAAAACCACCCACTCGCCGTCGTACCACCCGACTTCGATTCTATCTAGGTCCTCAGCATTTAAGTCACCACTAACTAACTTTTCAAAGACATCGACAAGATGTCCATTCACAGTTGGAAAGTCCTTACTGATGCTGTCTTGGCTGTATTGAATTTCTGATGGTCGTAACCTCATTTTCTCTTGACTATCCCTCCTTCAGATTAACTTCAACTGAGTTCAGTTTTAACTTTCCGAAATAAATAAACCAGCCACAAAGGCACCTGAAGGGGGAGGGAGAGGGGGGAGAGGGGGAGGGAGAGGGGGGGGGGGCTTTATGTCACGACCTTGTTTCAATGACAAGTATTGACCTGTCTAGACTTTGGTTTCTTATCACTTGTTATCAGAGAAAACAAAACCGAAATTTTAAAAGGACCATAGAAGCACCTGCGGCCATGTTCACAAAAGTGAAGAGTATAGTTAACTGATTTCGTGAACTGCTTCGTAGGAACCAGAATATCCGAAAGTAAATTTAAAAAATTAAACTCCTTTTATGAACAAAAATCACCCTTAAATTGCGTGCGTGATTCATCTAGATCAACCGATTTTCGTTCATAAGGAATACATCCAACGGATACATAGTTAACTTAACTTTTGTTAATACAGGCTGCTGGAAGAATATTTTACTTGGCAAAAGATTCGAATTTGCTCACATTCACTTTTAGATGGGTTCCATTGCGGAATATACTTTCCATGCAATACAAACAAACTTTTTGCCGCAGTTCGAGCAGTCCAGAATTATATTTTGATCTCAATAAATCCATATTTTGCTATCAAGAATTCATTTTTGCTATCTGTAATTGTATTTTTGATATCTCTAAATGTATTCTTGATCTCAAAAAATAATTTTTGGTATCAATAAATATTTCAAGATATCAAGAAATATTTATTGATATCAAAAATGATTTAATGATATCAAAAATCAATTCTTGATAGCAAAAATGAAATATTTGAGAGCAAAATATCAATTTTTGAGCTCAGTAATTCATTTTCTTTATATTGATATCAAGAATTTATTTCAGATATCATTATTTCAGACTGATATTTTTTTAATTTGTATTTTGAAATCTACAAACGATTTGTTGATCTCAAAAATTGATATCAGTCCATTTTTTAAAATAAAAAAGTCAGAAACACACATCTATCTAAATAATGACTGTCCTTGTATACAGAATCTTTATTTTAATTTTTTTACTGTACAAAAAAGAAGCAATTCTTGAGATCAAAAAAACTGTGTTGTCATTATTGATCTCAATAATTCAAATTTTCATTTCCAAAATTTAATTGACGATTCGTTATATTTTATGTAAATGTGTGTCTCCCTTAAGATTTTTTAAGTTTGTAAAATTGATTTTTTGATCTCAAAAATAATTTTTTGCAGTCTAAAATTCAATTATTGATAACAAAATATAAATCAATGAGATCTAAATTGATTTATTGATATCTCCAAATATATTTTGAGATAAAAAATAAGCATTAAATGTTAAAACGGCATTCCATAGTTTAGTACCACATGTGTTACCATGTGCGTAAAAAAATGCAAAGAAAGCACTTGGGGCCACACGCACAGAATACCGGTTTAGTTTTAAAAAGTGTAATTTTTATTCAGTACTCTGCGTCCCCCTCGAAAGAAAATGTTTTAGAACTACACTTTGCTTTCATCAAAAATTGGATCCGCAAGTGTATTAGTTTTGATTCATTGATTGCAGTAGCACTTGTTTTAGAGTAGTGTAGTGGGGTATGTGCTCCAAATCAACCCCTATTGTTCTCAGTCTGGATCCCTGCTGTTCTGTTTTTGTACCCCCTATTGTTCCCTTTTCGCCTCATCCTTTAAGCAAAGGGACAATGGATGCCATTTTTATGTAAACAAAGAATGGTGATATTTAAGGTCATTTTCGGTTTTTATCAGTATTGTTCTGTTTTCAGGCACCTGTTCTGTGACACAAATAGGTCAACCAATGAGAGGCGAGGTTCCTACTTCGATCCATATTGTGCTATCTGTGAGGATCCCATTGTTTAAAGGGTGACGTCATACATAGGTGAGCCAGTCAAAGTCATGGTGACATCATAACTAGGTCAGCCAGTCAGAGTAAAGGTGACGTTATCAGTAGCCAATGAGACTCGAATATGGTCACGCTACATTTTTTATTGCCAAACCTGAACAAAGAAAGGCCATGAAGTTCAAAATATCTTTCCCCAGACCATGACGTAATAAGTAGATCAGCCACTCAGAGAGCACTAGACGTCACACCAAGGTCATTCCTATTTTGACTCATCCATTATGCGTACCTAATAGACAATAAGTCATATGCAAGGTCATTCCAGTTTCGATCGCCATTGTTCTCTTTCAGGCTGCTATTGTTCTCTGTTGTTTAAGTCATAAACAGGTCAACCAATTAGAAACGGGGTTCCTTCTTTGACTCATCCTTTATGCAAACAGGCAATGGAGACTATTGTTTTGTAAACAAAGAATGGTGATACTCAAGGTAATTCCTAATCGGACCCCTATTGTTGTATGTCATAATTAGGTCAACCAATCAGAGACAAGGCTAGGTCACTCAATCAGAACTTGAGGCTCCTAGTGCCACTCATCTTTTATATAAAGAGGAGTGAAAGGCTAATGTACAATAACAAGTTATATGGTTTCTATAGAACAAAGGTTTTTTGTTGAAGTTAATATTGTGATATGTTGAGATTCATTTACATTTAATCTAAAATGTAGAATTAAGTGTTATAAAGAAATAAATGACAAAATGCAAATTTTTATTTTTTAAGAATTTACATTTGTACATGTATAGCATTATAAATTTACCTAAATAATAAGTTATAAAACATCTTTGATAATGTCAAGTTTGAATACTAATAACAAATAAATATATCAAGCAATATGCTAATATCAAAGGGAAAGTACGTCAATTTGTATTCACTGCCTAACACAGTACTGGTTTACTATGGAATGCTGTTTTAACATTTTATGCTTATTTTTGATATCAAAATATAATTAAAGAGATCAATCAATCCATGTGGATCTAAATAATTTATATTTTGCTATAAATAGTTGAAGTTTAGATGCCAAAAATTTATTTTTGAAATCATAAAAAAAGCAATTTTACAAACTTAAAAAATCTTAAAACAGACACACATTTATATAAAATCGTCAACTAAAGTTTGGAGATGAAAACTTGAATTATTGATATCAATAATAACAACACAATTTTGGGCACAAGAATTGCTTCTTTTTATATAGTAAAAATTAAAAGACAGGTTCTGTACACAAGGATCAATCATCAGTTATTCACCGATGTGTGCTTCTGAATTTTTATACGAAACGAAAGACTGATAGTTTGATCTCAAAAATTAGTTTTTTTATCATTGGGCTCAAAATTGAGAATTCGCTATCAAATATTTCATTTTTACTCTAGAGAATTGAATTTTGGGTCTCTAAAAATCATAAATAAATTTTAGTAAATTTTTCTTGACATCTCTAAATATTTATTGATATCAAGAATTATTTTTGAGATCAAGAATACATTTAGAGCTATCAAAAATATAATTACAGACAGCAAAAATTATTTTTTTGAGATCAAAAACTTATTCCTGATATCAAACAAATCCATTTTTGAGATCAAAAATTAATTCTTGATACGAATATTGCCTAATAAATGTGAAAAATGACATGACATAGTTTACGGCTGAATTAACACGCACCAGTGACCATTAGAATGAATGGTTTAGAAGAAGAGAAGAACAAGAAGATTAGAAGTAGCACACTAAAAAGTTTATATAATCTCACTGTCGCCGTCCTTAGACTTCCTGATTTCCATATTCTTCGTTCGCATCTCCATTTCACTGTATAATTTGTCACTCTCCTCATCATGAAAAAGCAGCTCTTCAAAGAAATCATCGTTTTTTTTTTTCTTTAATGGCTGCTCAAATAGCTTTCAACACCTGTATTTTTTTTCCGCTAAAACAATAATTGACGTGCTGCAAAATTCTATCATAGTTTTTACTGTTTGGCAGCCAGCGAGAATATCCGAACAGGCACAAAAACAACTTTTGTAGCTGGCGCTTGTACATAGGTCGAACCGCTTCAATAGTCTTTCTCTTGCATTTTCTATGCCTTGTTCTTTCTATAATTTTTTTATATTTTTTCTGAAATGGGAAGTGGCTTGCTCTATCTTATGTTGCACCTGGGACAAAAGAATTCCTTTTAACTTAAATCCAGGTCCCGATGCTTCTCCATATTTATGACTATCAAACACGTTTTCCTCATTGTGAGCGTAGTTACAGTCACCACAATGAAATATAACGCCATCTGGCGGATATCCATCCGGAACGTTGATGAATGTTCTACTGTAATTAAAAATATGAGTCTTTAATCTTTCTGCCTCAGGAGGTTTTTCTGTTACCTCATTGTGTACTCAGAGAAACTCATCTGGTCGTCCTGGAAACATAAAAATGGGACTTCTACATGCTTATAGGGTTGTTTTTTTGTCGATGCTTTTGTTGTTATGGTTGTTGTTGGGCATTTAAAAGAGGGAATGATGAAGTGCAGCAATGAAGCGGTATGAAAATGTTAAGACTTGAAACAGCACGTTTAGCAAACTCCTCCTCACACCTGTCTTCATATCTTAATTTCCTTTCTGAAATTTTGATGTATCGAAATTGTCTTCAATGAAAACATTCCTTCTTGTGAAGAAGGATTCCTCTCCTGTCATCAACAGAAATTTGGTGCATTGCGCGCCGGACGCACCCCGAGCTCCCCTGCCCCCGCTCCTCCCGCCCCCTCCACCGGCCCACGCCCCCCCTCCCCCGCCAATTGAATCCGTTTCTCGCTCATTAACCGAGAACAATAGCACCCCGAAATGAAATCAATAGTGATCGATGCTGGAGCATTCGCCCCCACTACACTACTACTTCAGCAGTGCCTGTACTAGTAAATATATAAGGCCAGGAAGGAAAGTGGTCCTGTTTCTCATCCGTGGTCCTGTTTCTCATCCCATTTTCTTAAAATTTGACCGGGCCAGTGATTCTTGTTTTATTTTTTTTCCAAACAATTATTACTTTTTTTTTAAATTTCGCTGACCCGATACGGCCAAAAGCCTTGTTTAGCTTTTTTCCACTTGTGGGTTATCCATCTGTGTCATCTGTGTGTGTAAACAATTTTTCCAAATGCTACTCTTCCTGCACTTCTGGTACGATTGCTTTGAAATTTTGCAGGAGTGTTCCCAAGGCTTTCCTCTATATTTTTTTATTCAGTCAAAATCGGCCACAACATAGACCAAAACCTATAAATTTTCTCGAAATCTCAGACTTCTTAAGTTAGCTGTCCTAGCAAAGTAGATGAATTTTTGCCATCAGCCGATCACAGTCATTGTAACATTTTTTAAAGTCAAGTTCGGGATATTTGTGCTGCTAAACATAACTATACGTGCTGACAGTTGATGCAAAAGCTGTGACTATCCTTGACCCGCCCCTCCCCCCCCCCCCCCCACCCGCGCCTTTTCCCAGCCCGGCAGTTGTCATCGTTTTCAGCTAGGAAAGTATTCAACTGATCAGATTACAAAGGGTTAAGGGGGCACAGGGCAACGACCAGTAAATCAAAGAAACAAGAAAAGTTTGATTATGTGTCATCTGAGAAAATCGTTACTTATCATGGTGTTATAACATTTACTTTAAAGTTTACAATATTCTTTATATATATATATATATATATATATATATATATATATATATAGATATATATATATATATATATATATATATATATATATATATGTGTGTGTGTGTGTGTGTGTGTATTATATCACGAACAACAACATTATACTATTCATTAACCTGCAGGTTTTATTCACTCATTTAAATAAACAAATAATTAAATAAACAACGCAGCACTATTTGTTTACATATCAAAATAAAAATGGCGAAACAATGTCCTTCTCACCTAAACGTGCATCAAGTAACACGAGTGCTGATGTGACAGGCGTCAATCAAACATGAGGTGTGATGAATCATGTGACCATGTCAATCAAACAACCCAATCAACCGAATGTCCAATCAGGAATAAGTGTGCGGAGCTGGCTAATACGTGTTAGTAAAAGGCTTTAGAATTCGAAAAGGTGAGTCCACCCCGCCCCCTCCCACCACCACCAAATGGTTTTAGTCCGAGTTCAGAACTGCCAGAACATGCTTAGTGTTCACAATCGCAAAAGCATTTATTACTATTAATTACTATAATTCTCAGTGTGCACTTCAAAGAAAAAGCCTACCAGTTTGAACGATGATCTGAACCTCTCGCTAGAAGAACCATATCCTGGAAATTTAAATCTATTGCAATTTCAATGTCAAGGACCCTTTCTGTCGCAGAGTCCGCTGTCGCAGAGTCCGCTAGGATAAAACTAATGCTGGCAGAAGTAAGAATTACGAATATGCTATTCGAGCATGTCATAATATTTTAATTGGTACAAACGAGTCGTTGTTGTCCAACAGTCAATCTCTACGGCGTTTTAGTCTGCTATGTATAACACATTTTTACTCCGCAGACCCACTTGAGATTCCGAGAAAATAGCACTCAAAAAAGAGAGGAACTATTTTTTCAAAATGTCCATCCGCTCTGTATTTTTACAGAGCATATGGATCTCACAGAGGACAGCTGTTTTATAGCAACGACAAAAACAAAAAAAAAACGTGACAATAGCATATAAGAGAATGCAAATCCACACAGTTCCAAAACCGCTGATTTCTAAACGCGAACGATTTTCGACTTTTTCCCCAAAGTCACACTCTTCAAAAATGTCCTACTGCACTAACAGTGGCATTTGTTTTAATTAATTGTTGACATATAAAATAGCCCCTTTATTAAAAATAATTGAATTTTATATTGACAAACAGCTGATTTTCAAGTGTGAAATTACTACAGTTATCCGTTACAAGATTTCTGAGATGGGCAGGGAGGGGGCGTCTTCTTGCTTTCAGAAATAAATTAATTAACCTTAAATCGCTATGTAAAATTTATGAGGAATTGCACAATGAAGAAACCTCAAAGAAACCGAACCGGCCGCATTCAAACTCATTTCAGCGAATCTGTCAAAATTAAATTTTAAAATTTAAAATTTCAAGAGACTTGACAATGTCACTGAAATTTTCACTGGCAGTGCAAAGTCACTGGCAGGGTCGCTGGAATATATAGGGATATATATACACCTATGATCCACATATAATAACTCAATGAAAGAGTGGGTGGGGATATGGGCGTGAGGCGGCAGTTCAAACGAAAACCAGAAAGTCGGTATAACATGACATATTGAACTGCCATCAATATTAACATGACATTTTAGTGTATTAACATAGTGACTAAAACATGAAGAAGATCGTAGTTCAGTTACAAAATAGTGCACCAGGAGTCCTTTTTCTCGGAGGCCGCTCTTTCTGTGGTGTGAAGGTCATACAGCGAGGTGCTGCGTGCTGTGTCGTGACGAATACTGCCCCATGTCGTTTCCGCATTGCATTCATGAGCAAGCGGTCTGGATGCAACGAATGTGGTGAAGCTGGAGGAACTTGGAAGTCCGTAGACAGAGGAACCAGTGTTGTGCGCAGCACGTGTGTGGCTGTAGGAACTCGCGTTTAGAGAGGAACTGGGGTTAGCAGAGGAACGTGCGTTGGCAGAGGGACTTCTGTAACTAAAGGCACTCGAGTACCCAGAGGAACTTGTGCGTTGCGATGTACTGCTCCTGCGTGGGTACCTGCTGGACCCGGATGTATTCAATTGCCGCATCATATTCAGTAAATCATTATCATAGCTATCCGCCGTGTAACTCGGTACTTGTTTTCTCTGGTACTTCCTCAGTATAGCTTTCATGTCAGCGTGGATGAACGGAGCCCGGCGCACCCGGATAGACGTGCCGCCGTTCTCTGTGGTGTACTTCCGGTCAATGTGGTACCTATTTGGTGTGATACGTTTCACTTCTATGTAATCAAGCAGTCCGGCTTCTTCTAGTTTCTGAAACACGCCAGTAAATGTGTTCATTAAAATTTTTAACATTACGAGTGATAACTGCATTTAATTAATTCATATTGAATTTTTACTTCAATCAGGGGTTTTATTATACTTTTGGATATGGTGGACAATATATACTTTTTAGCTAACGCAGTTAGAAGCATTAGCAGCATTTTCCAAAATAGGAAAGGTTCAGCCCAAGCAGAGTATAATTTGCTTAAGAAAAAAAGGAGCATTAACGGAGCAGTTGGTTATAATGAAAATTATTCAGACGTTATTTTGTCATGCCTCACACCTGGCAGAATGCCCAAGTATGGAAATAGCTTGGTACAGAAAGCCGAACACAAAAATGGATGTACTTCTGAAACAGAACATCGCAACTCTAGGTACGTTATTGTTCAACAGCCAACCTCTTCGGTGGTTCGGACTCTTTTGTCTAACACATTATACTTCGCAGACCCATGTTCAACATGTTGTTCAACATGTTCAACATGTTGTTCAACATGTTCAACATGTTCAACATTTGCAACATGTTGGTGAACATGTTTAGCATGTTGTTGGACAAGTTATTGTTCAACTTGTTGTTGTGTTATATAAAGCTATGATTAAAGACTTTCTCATCATTTGAATAGCGTAGGTTGAACCGAAAGGATGTATAAACAGACTCTATTTGGCATGATATGGTTCAAGAAGTCTACGATGACTATGATGACAAATTTCAAGAAAAGGTTTTAGAATATGAAGAACAAGGACTTGAAGATGCGCGTGAAATAGCAAGTTATGACCTTCGACCCATTTATAGGCATAGACTAAAACAACTGTTTATGAGACTATTCAAATATACCCAACGTCTAGAACAAAGTCAACATTATCAAACCATTTTAGTAGACTCTAATTACTTTGTTGATGAAAAACATTATAAGTATTCAAAGGCACTAAAGGCGGCTATAAGGAAAAAACGATGCATTCTTTGAAGAGCTACTAGATAAGGAAGAGGATGACAGCAGTGATGAAAAAAGTGGCATGGACAATGAACAGAATGAAACAGATGGAGAAAAATAGACTTATTTGACTAAACTTTATAATAAAGACTTCATAAATGTTGCAATATTTTATTAACTTAAGCGTTGTGTATTAATATATGTCTGGCTTTGCAACATATGAAGACGCAAGAAGCTAAGGTCCCTGACGCTGTGTTAATTCGCCCGGATACCATATATCATATATTATAATTAAGTACTGTATTATTATGTATTATAGTCAAGCATTGTAGTGTTATGTATTATATTCAAGTATTGTATTATTATGTATTATATTCAAGTATTGTATTATTATGTATTATATACAAGTATGAGAAAAATAAAAAGTTGAAAAGCATCATATGTGTTTTTATTGAATATTACAAATATGCACAATTATTATAAAAACAAAAATATTTCAAATACATATTAAGTTAATACATGTGCCCACCCACAAAAACTTCATAAGTTTGTAAATATTATAAAATCTGACTTCACATCAACATAAATACTGTTAATTTCATAGTCTGCATATGAAGCATAAAGGCAATTTTATTTAAACTACATATCAAATGTACATGTCCATTTGGGTTAAAGCTAAGTTTCAAGTTCTTGTCAAGCCTCAAAAACTTTGCTCCAATCTTCTGCACTGAGGGTGATGAAATCATAGCATCCACTAAGCTCGTACTACTGTTAAAACTGTATATAGCGTTCACCGTCTCGCTCATTGACTTTCTACTCAACCATCTTCTGACAGTCACTGCATTTAAACACATCCACTTTCTGAAGCATGAGATCCACTGACGTCATTTGTTTCTTCAGCATTTGCCAGTCTTTAAAATAAAAAAATAAATAAGTTGAATAGCATCATATGTGTTTCTTTTATTAAATATTACAAATATTTACAATTATGATAAAAACAAAACTATTTCAAATACATATTATGCTGACACATATACCTACTCATAAGAACTTAAATTGATAAGTTTACAAATGTTATAAAATCAGACTTTACATCCAGATAATGTTAATTCACTTATAGTCATACTGTTAAAATTGTATACAGTCGCATATGACTTTCTACTCAACCATCTTCTGACAGTCACTACATTTATACACATCCATCTTCTGAAGCATGAGATCCACTGACGTCATTTGCTTCTTCAGCATTTGCCAGTCTTTCAATGACAACAAAATTCCCTTCTTGGTAGGATATAGCCTCCAAGATGCATGATTCGTAATATATTTACGAATGTTAACCATCACTTTCTGTTGATATTTCAAAAAATTTAATATATGTTTCTCCATTAATGGGTATCATAACCGGTAAATCGTCTACACTCATCTTCTTCATGGACTTTGTAGTGGCAGCTTTAGGCTCCGGTTCTCGCTTCATTTTAGGCTCTGTCTTAATTTTTCGCATTTTATACGGCGGCGTCATATCTAGTAATTCATCTCTTTTTATCTTTCTAAAATGTGGTCGCTTTTGACGCTGCTGACGTGACTTCACCTCAGACTTTACCATGGGCATTGCCTTAGACTTTGCTGTAGGTATTGCCTCAGGCTTTACTATAAAATTTTCTGTAGGCATTGTCATAGATGGTAGTTGTTGTTCACTCACTGCAGACATGTTCACTCTTCAGTATCTTGATACAGAATGTGTGTTACGTCTGAGGGCAGGTGCTCTATAGGGAGTTGTCACACTCGAGGTTGTGACTTTGTGGCCAATTGTAAGATTTCGAACAAATGTGGCATTTATACATCCTTTCGGACTATTCAAATGATGAGAAAGTCTTTAAACATAGCCTTACATACAACAACTTATTGAACATGTTGAACAACATGTTGAACAATATGTTGAACATGTTTAACATGCTGAACAATTTGTTGAACAATTGTTAAACTTGTTAAAATTTTTTTGAACAATACCATGACGTAATATGTTCTAAAAATAATTCGAACATGAGTGGGCTTGCCATTCGAATACATGTTTGAATGGGCTGACCATTCGAGCATATCTTTGAATGGCGCGTTGTTCACACACAACTTCGCAAGGGCTTGCTGCCGCAAGGGGGGACTTTGATTGACAGGTTTGATTGATGACGTCACGGTGATTGACAGCCGTAGAACTGTCGTTTTCCACCTACTGAGGGGAGGGGCTTGATTGATGTCACGATATAGCTGGTTCAGAACTCTCGTTTTTCCGTTACTGAGGGCGGGGCTTGATTTATGACGTCACGATGCAACTGGTTCAGAACTCTCATTTTCCCCTTACTGAGGGCAGGGCTTGATTGATGACGTCACGATGATTGACTGGTCCAGAACTCTCGTTTTCCCCTAGTGAGGGGCGGGGCTTAATTGATGACGCCACGATGTTTGATTGGTCCAGAACTCTCGTTTTGCCCTACTGCGGAGTCTGACGTCATTATGACGTCACTTCCTGTTTTCGGAATCCCACTTATCAACTACTTCTACAACATATTCGACCCCACCATAGCATTTTCCTTTTATTACCGTGTTACATATTAATTCTGGACACCACTGCTACGAATTGCACGTGGTAAAGTCTTGACATGGAATCTTGGGTGCAGTCCTGCAAGTAAAACCGAAAGGCCCTGAAACAACCTACCGGGACAGTGTGTGCCCCCAGCCGCGTACCTTTGATGCGTCGGTCTGCATCTGGCATTGTGGCTGCGGTATGGTAAATCGGGCCCATTACGTCAGATGCACTCTGTTGACCCACCACTGTAAGTCTTCCCTCGCCCATGGGGGAGTCTGAACTTGTTGTGTGGTTTGCGGGCCATTCTTGTGAGCTGCTCACATTGTGTTCTAGTAACCTCGGAAACGCAAGCACCCAATGGGCATCATTTTCTCTGTTGCTATTAACAGCCCAAGCGACGTCTCTGCTAAGGTTGCGGGTACCCAAATAACTTCCACCATCTACTTATGATCTCTTGAATGTTCTGGATTCTGTCTGGGAACGGATACAAGCGTACGAGAGTAAAGTCAAACACGTCCCCTAGGAACACAATTACCTGTTTGGGTTCTCTCTGTGACTTTTCTAAGTTTACCGATAACCCTGGCCCGGTGCATTTCTTGAGTAACATAATATTAGCCTTTGAGCTTCCACACTTTGTCTGTTCAGCCCCGTGTTCAACCAGTAGTTCAGGTATTGAAACAACAGCATCGGCTGCTGTCGCTCCCACGACTTTACTGAGCGCATAGCCTTGCTGAAGACCCAAGGCGCCGCTGCCAACCCGAAGGGAAGCGTGCGGTACCAATACCAGTGCTCCCCACCTGAAAGCACAGGTATTTGTAGAGTGTTGGGGGGGGGGGGGGGATTCACAGCAGTATGTACAAATACGCGTCTGTCAGGTCGATCAAGGTCGCCCACATGCCCCGACTAACCGCCTTGTCAGATGTGTTGGCAAGTGTCCATTTTAATGTTGGTGTTGTTAAATCCCCGTTTAATGATTTCAAGCCCTTTATGACCCCCGTTCTTTTCGGTCTTAGGAAACCCTGTGAAACATGCCTGGTTGACCCATAGGCATTTCTGCTATGACTCCCTTTTCTAACAACATGTCCAGCATATCCGCGAACGCTACTTGTTTTTCTTTTCCTTTGTCGTACGAGGCCATAAGGCTCGGGTGCACATTTTGAATGAACCTGATGCACGGCACTTTAGGGTGGGTAGCCGTACCTTAGCCCCTTCAACACCTTGGTGGTGCTCCCTGTTCTTTCCATTTTTGTCGAAAGTTTGTGAGCCTACCCTCCTACGGGCAAGGAGTTCGCGCGCAGCACGCAGAATTTACATGTTCTCGTGCAGCGATCCAGTTCTCGTGGTGGGGGTCAGGAGAGGGGAAAGGGAGGGGAATGGAGGGGCTACAAAGATTAGATTCAACTGCTGCCCCAGGGATATTGTAGATATATGTAAAGAAATACATACCAAAATATAAGGGAAGATATGGCTAGTTGTCACGGGGGTAAGTTGTCACAAGTGTGTTTACGGGAAATCCATTTAGGAGTAACCACAAATTAGTATCCAGTTTTTGTGTACTACGTCACCACATTTGGTACACACATTTGTAAGAAAGGCGGAATCACGAATCCGACAGAACGACAATATCGATAAAAACAGAGCACATAAACAGCTTTCTGCACTAAAGGTAAGTTTGTTTTTTAGTCACTATGCCCGAGCTTTTACTACATTATTTTGCTGCCAAAATATACTGTAGTATCTTATCTACAAAGAATTATCAACCTGAAACGGATTCTCCATGTGTTCTTTTTCGTGATTTGGCATTCCATCACGAGATGGGGTATTGGGGCATGTTGTCACACTTTGTGACAACTTGAACCATATGTGTGCAGTTGTGTGACAACTTGTCCCCCAATATTGATAATTAAAAAAAAATGTTTCAGGATTGCTTAACAGAAGAATAGCAGTGTAAGTCATCTTTTAAAATAAAAGCGTTGTTATTCCCAACGATGAAATCGGAGGGGAATATATGTGATCAGCCATGTCCGTCGGTCTGTCATCATTTGTTGTTAACACTGTGTTTCTTCGCCGATTCATACAAGTTCCCTATGACCACGGGCAGATTCCGTCAAAAAACACTGTACCCAGCTGACGACTTATTTTTTTGTTTTTAACACTCTAGCGTCTACAGTTCTTCACAGATTCCTTTGATATTGCATATACAGGCTTCGTAGGACCATGGGCAGATCCCAGACTAAAATGATCCAGATCCATGAAAAGACATGGTGCCCAGCTGAATACTTATACATGTAATCTCATGCCGTCATTTTTAAATTTTGAGCATTATCTCAAAAACCGTTAGATATAGAGCGATTTTAACCTTATTTTCGACCCGTAGGGAGTATACGTATTGACATAAGGTGTAGCTTTTCGAACGCGACTTTTAATACCTGATGACATCATCTGATGACGTCATTTTGGTATTCTCGTTTTATTTCGAAAACCGCTAGAGAATGGTCACCAAATCACTTCGTGCCTCTTGTTCTCCCACAGCCTGTACATCAACTGTCTCCTGTATTAAAAACACCAGAGGAAGTCTGTCCGCTTCCTAAAGCACCAACAAGAGACGCCGCAACAAAGAAGCGAAAGAAAGGACAACCGCTTATATATACAGACATACCGATAAAAGAACAACTTTGCAGTCGGAAACCCTGTAAAAAGCGCAAGCTTAACTGAAATGTTAAGACCTTAATCAAGACATCGAAAAGCAAAAAAAAATGTAACACCTGAAACAAGCGACTCTGAAGAAGAACATACGGATAAACTGACACAAATGCTTAACTCTGATTCAGAATACGATGACATAGATCACGAACACGGCGAGGTAGTTTTTTTGTCAGTGACTGATTACATTTTGGTCTCATTCAAATCGAAAAAGTCGGCGTCTATTTATATTGGCAAAATTACAGAGATTTGTAAACAAACTAATGAAGCTCGAACGACATTTATGAGGCGCGTCAAACAGCTTTCGGCACAAGCAGCAAGTGCAGTCTTCGTCTTTCCCCGAAAAAGAGGACCTGTATACACATGATACTGAGGATATTACCATGAAACTCCCTCAGCCCCTACAAAGTGGAGGAACAAGGCGTTTAAAGAAACAATTCAAATTTTACTGCTCTGAGTTATCCCAGTTTGTTACTGAGTAGAAGATGTTGCCAGATCTAATGCATATTAACTTGACGGGCGATTTCTATGTAAGTTCTGTTCACGAAAAGTATGTACAAAGTTTTAAATTTCAAACAAATGGCGTGAGATAACATAAACATATCGTAAATAGTTGCTACGAAAGCTTATTGACACATTTAGAGTAGGTAGTGTATTTTTTAAAAGATGTGACAACATGCCCCGACCTATGTGACAACATGCCCCAACCCATGTGAAAATGTGCCCCGACCTATGTGACAACATGCCCTGACCCATGTGACAACATGCCCCGACCCATGTGACAACATGCCCCGACCCATGTGAAAATGTGCCCCGACCCATGTGACAACATGCCCCGACCCATGTGACAATATGCCCCGACCCATGTGAAAATGTGCCCCGACCCATGTGACAACATGCCCCGACCCATGTGACAACATGCCCCGATCCATGTGACAATGTGCCCCGACCCATGTGACAACATGCCCCAACCCATGTGACAACATGCCCCGACCCATGTAACAACATGCCCCAACCCATGTGACAACATGCCCCAACTCATATGACAACATGCACCGACCCATGTGACAACAAGCCCCAACCCATGTGACAACATGCCCCGAAACATGTGACAACATGCCCCGAAACATGTGACAACATGCCCCAACCCATGTGACAACATGCCCCGAAACATGTGACAACATGCCCCAACCCATGTGACAACACGCCCCGACAAATGTGACAACATGCCCCGACCCATGTGAAAATGTGCCCCGACCCATGTGACAACATGCCCCGATCCATGTGACAACATGCCCCGAACCAAGTGACAACATGAACCAACCCATGTGACAGCATGCCCCGACCCATGTGACAATGTGCCCCGACCCATGTGACAACATGCCCCGACCCATGTGACAATGTGCTCCGACCCATGTGACAACATGCCCCAACCCATGTGACAACATGCCCCGACCCATGTGACAACATGCCCCAACCCATGTGACAATGTGCCCCAACCCATGTGACAACATGCCCCGACCCATGTGACAACATGCCCCAACCCATGTGACAATGTGCCCCGACCTATGTGACAACATGCCCCGACCCATATGAGAACATGCCCCGACCCATGTGACAACATGCCCCGACCCATGTGACAACTTGGCCCAACCCAGGTGACAACATGCCCCGACCCATGTGACAATGTGCCCCGACCCATGTGACAACATGCCCCGACCCATGTGACAACATGCTCCGACCCATGTGACAATGTGCCCCTACCTATGTCACAATGTGCCCCACCCCGGGGCAAGTTGTCACAGTTTGACCGTCGATGAAACGGCTCATTTTTTTTCAGATAATAAACCAAGTGCAAAGTGATTAATATGTGTTTTTGTAATAAGTATATATGGGCCTTAACTATGGACATGGGCATTATTTTACCTTCTTAATAACAATCTCACCATAGCTCCAAACACTAAAATTGTGACAACTAGCCCCATCTTCCCTTACAAATTTCTAACCATTTTGCAAAGCATTTCAGCTTCTAAGGCCGATCGCGAAAAAAGTAATTTTCCGGTAGAGGACCAGCTGGAGAGTGAAAATATGTAATTTCAAGAAGATAAAATCAAAACTGTAGGAGATGCATTTTGAAAACGGTTTACACACACACACACACACACACACACACACACATACACACACACACACACACACACGCACACACACACACATACACACACACTTCTTTCAAACGTGATTGCACAAGGTCACCCGACAGAATCAGCTGGTCTTAAAAAGGTACTGGTGCTTCAAACTGTGTTTCTTCATAGGCGTAAGGATGAAAGTGAACATCGAATACAAGTACGAGTAAACATGGAGGTTATCCATGAAGACTTGGAGCTAACCATAACATTTTATACTCCAGTGAAATTAATTTCAAATTTTATTAGAAATTACATTTCACCTGTGCTACCGGGGCACAGAAAAGATCGGATGATACTTTTGAAAGCATATAGGGTCGATATAACGGCAGCTGCAAGGCATTTGTATGAATAAATCGCTTATTGAACCACATTGGATCTTCTGATCAAACTGCGCACAACTTTTCAAAAGCACGTACCGTTGAGTTTTCCACCGGCGAGACTCAGTACCACCACGTGTTGCAGATGGGCTTTGGTGGTCATGGGGCACTTTTGTGGTACTGAGGAAGAAACTGGTTAATTCATCTTTATCCTGCTTATTGCAGGAGCATCACCCCCTCTCCTCATACCGTCATGCACCCCCACCCCCCCTTCCCCTCCGAAAAAAAAAAAAAAAAAAAAAAAAAACGATTTCAATATTTTATGACGAAATATCGAAGGCTGTGAGAGAGTTTCGTCATAAATATTAGTAGGTCGGCTTACAAACAAATTATTTTTCAGTATACCGTACAGACGAGTAATCCGTGTTTTCACAATGAGGCTTGGAGTGGGGGGCTTTAGAGTAACAAACCGCCACCCCCCCCCCCCCCTTGGCCTTTTCCCTCTTTTGCGTTTAGTTCTTTCCCACCCAACGCAATATGTTTTGTCAGAAATTGTGAAATATAAAAAAAGTACATGGCAACTAATAAATTCTATTCAGGAAAATGTAATATTCCAATTATTTATTCCCCCCCCCCAAAAAAACAAAACAAAAACAAACAAACAAACAAACAAAACGCACACACAAACACACACACGAGTTCGCGCAAGCACACACGCACGCACGTAAAACACACACACAGAGCTGTAGTAGCTCTAGTATTCGATTGTACTTTGCAATAAGTTAATCCGGGGGCTGCGGGGGGGGGGGGGGGGGTGATCGTGGCACTCACATAACAAATGGCTACCATTCGTGTGCAATTAGATGTTGTTTAGACCTCCATAATTACATTGTAATAAAACAGCTGATCTCAGATGAGATCTATCTGTTATATAGAAACACAAAGCGGATGAATATTTTAAAATGTAGTCCCATCTTAATGAGTATTACTTTCGCGGAATCTCCACTGCGTCTGCGGAGTGAAAAGGTGTTATACACAACAGGCTGAACCGCCGAAGAGGTTGGCTATTGAGTAACGCCATAATCAACCAAAAATCCGTCAAAGATCTGACGAGGTACGACGTCTATCCAACGTTGCTGGAATGCCGCAACGCCTATCCAATGTCGTGCAACATCACAACGTTTACTGGGTAAATAATGCAATTTTGCTGAAGACCCTCTACCACCTACCCCCCCCCCCCCCCACACACACACACACCAGAGCATAGTGGCTACACCAGACGAACACTCACATACCTTGAATAAAAAGAGCCTTCGGTTTCCTTCAAAGGCCACCCACTCGCCGTTGTACAACCCGACTTCAATTCTACCAAGGTCTTCAGCTTCCAAGGTTCCACTAACCAAATCTTCGAATACTCCAAGAAGATCTCCGTCTGAAGAGTCTGAGAAGACCGCACCGATGCTGTCCTGACTATATCGAATGTCAGACGGTCTTAATTCCATGTTTGTTTATATTATCCTGCCTTACGGTAATATATGATAGGACTACAGTTTTAACGCTCCAGAAATGTCCTGTAAAACATGGATAAGGCAACAGTGATCGGTTTTGTGTCACTGCTTTATATCAACACAAATATTGACTTTGCATTGACGTCACTTGTTGGTGTGTTATTTACGTACCAACATTACAGAGAAAACGAAACCGAAACATGGAATCGAAAGCTCACACAGCACAGGCAGAACACTGAATAGATACGTGCAACACTCGATCACTACATTCATGCAGAAGAAAGGGGGTAAAGCAAATAATGTTGAAATACGACCTTAGTAACATAATCAAACTCTTCTTTCTCAGCTATTGTAAATTTTCCTAAGTATTTTTGGTGACAAAAATGAAAAACTATTTTTAGAATTTTTCCATCAGCCCTATTTCCAAAAATCAGTTTTATGTACATTGTGCAAAAAAAAAAAAAAAAAAAAATCGATAGAGCTGGTGCACATTTTACAACTCAGATTGTATCCATAATTTTCTTAGACGTGGTTTCTTACGGTATTCAGTTTTGGGTGATGGGGCCGGTTGGAGAGAGGAAGGAGGGGAGCTATGATATATATTTCAAAAGGGGATAACTGAAACAGTTAAAAAGAAAAGTACAAAAAAGCACTGTGGTATATTTTATCGCATGTAGCAAATTAACAGCGCTCCGTCTCCGTCCAGTGAACATGAGACGTTGGAATAACGTTGGGTGGACGTCGCGACCAGACTCCGGACCAACATCGGGATGTCTATGACAGTCGAGACACCGTCTTCCCTCGACGTGGAGTTGACGTTGAGAGAACGGCGTTACGTTGACGTCTATACAAGAAGTTGTTGTAGAGACATGGGAAAATCCGCATAACTGAGATACCATGGCCGCCCTTACATCAAAGTAACTCCCGCCCTTGGTTAAAATAAGTCACTTTTTCAGTGTTGCCATTTCATAGTTTTTTTTAAAGTATTATCCTTTTTCTGTAAATACTTTTTTATACTTTTTTCTTGACCAGCTTAATGAAAATAACTTTTTATCCTTATTTTTCAGCCTAACTGTTCTAAAAAATTTTTTAAATGTCTTTAAAAATTTAATATTAATACAACGAAAACTAGGTCAAGCAAATATGGAAATAAAGATTTTATTATTATTTCGCCGACTGTTGAGCTTCAAGTACAAGTGAAGACAGAAAGAGGTCGACTTTATTTATCAACACTTACAACAGATGTTTCTCGCTCTAAGATGTGAAATTTTTTGCGTCACTCTTCTATAGGCCAATAACCTTTTGAGTTTCGCCCAGGAATACTCCTGTGAATTCATCACGTGTATTGTTGTTTTTTTTTTTGTTCAAGATAATAACTTTCAAGAAAGTGTAAGTACATTTTTTCGCAATCCTTATCTTTAGGTGCGTGCAATTATTTATTAACACTCGAGACTGGTTTGTTTTGTTGCGATAAAACAGGAACTGTATTGTGAAATTTTGAAATAAAAGTTACAGATACACATCAAACGGTGTTACGTAACTGTCGAATAAAATTTTTTCACCTACGAATTTCTTGTGGGATGGTCTCACAGTGAAGAAATAAACAAAAAACTTGGTTCGAACGGAGGCTGTACAAAACCAGACCAAGAAAAACCCTGCATCGTCAGAAAATCACAGGCTGATGAAAGAAGAAAAACAAAACTAAAAAGGCCGCCCAGAGTGCAAAAAAGAGCACTTATTTTGTTTTCTGGCTCGAACATCCTGGACGCTGACCCTTCGCGCTTCCATTGAACCAACCCTTCCCGATGTAAATGAGTTAAGCATGAGATGATTTTCTCCCCCGCCCAACCGACATTAGGCGCTGTCTTTTTTCGAAGGCTAATATCTTTAAAAAAATCGATCAGCGGGATTGTCGAGGCTAGATATTCCGGAAAGCATACCATGGAGCATATGGTGAATACCATTGAGCATATGGTGAATACCATTTACCTCTAAATAAGTAAAGCAACTGGACAGTACGTTTGTGTGTGTGGGGGGGGGGGGGGCGGTCGAGGTAGTGTGGGGTTTCCCTCCATTTGGGTGGGATTTGGGGGGCGGCATGTACTGCAGTTCAATGTATAACGGTGCTACGAAAGACCAGAAGGGTCATTTCTTTCCAAGAAATTTCCACGTTCCTTTCAAGAAGTTCAATGGAAAGTCTTGGAACCTCCAAGTAGTTCTCAACTCATTTCGGAAGAACTTCCATGAACTTACATGTAAGAATTTCCAAGGAAATTCCAAGAACTTCTTCCCTTACTACTGAAGAACTTCCTGGGACTGCTTGGAACTTCCAAGAAGTTCTCAACTCACTTCGGAAGAACTTCCGTGAACTTTCAAGAATTTCCATGGAAATTCCAAGAACTTCTGCTACTACATACAGTTCTGTCTTGTCTTTCTCTAAAACAGCTTTAGCCGAGAATTTCTAAGAAAATTCTAGGAACATCCAAGAAGTTTTCATTTCACTTCGGAAGAACTTCCGCGAACTGCCAAGACTAGAAAATGCTTCCAAAACATCGGATTCGCTCTAAACCAGGAATTTCACTAAATGGGAAACATGGGTGATTTTTTAAAAGGAATGGCAACACAACAAACGGTACTTAGAAAATCCAAAGTGTGCTCCTTTTATTCTTGAAACTTGAAAAAAAGTTTTTTCTTCATTTTGGAATAACGTTTCGAGAACTTCAAGAATTCTCGCCTTTCCTCCTTTCTGGGAAGAACTCTGAACAGATTTCAAGAAGCTCTCCCCTTACTACTGAAGGAACGTCTGGAAGTTCCCAATTGTTACGTCTTTTCCACCACCGGACATCTGAACGCGTTTCAGTATTTCTGAAATTTAAGGAATTACTCAGGTCAAACTTGGAGCTCCAAGAAATTCTCACATCACGTAAAAAGGATTGTTTTTGCCATTGCGAAGAAGATACTTTGTAGTGTCATCTTTTCAGGAGGTTTGTTTAGGACTTGATAATTTAGAGCAAAAAGTCAATTGTAGTCCAACTTGTTATTTAAATCTGAAACTCTAGTGTAAAAGAAAATGTAAAATAGCTTTAATATGATCTTATTCTACCACAAACTTGTTGCAAACATCAGTCTTATTTCTCGATGTTTACACTATCTTCTATAAAATATTTAAAAAGACGCCGTTGATTACGAGACTCCTATTAAATCAAAATTTGAACATATTATCAAAACTCAAAGGAAAGTACTGCTCAACAGCAGCTACTAGAAACGACTGCTATTGTAATGAAATTAAAGTGTTAACATAAAAAATTGCCGTAGCACTTTTTTCTATGTATAATAATAACTGCAGCAAATCGGTATCTCACAGTAACGATAGGAAATAACTACAAGCGGATTTCTCTTTCCCTAATTATGAACTTTGTTAACTGTTAACTCTAGGCAAATGTTCACTTAAATGCTAGTATTAGTCAAACAGATAATTTCACGAGTCATATGCACTCAGCAACTCAAGTAATCGTAACTTCTTCTTTGCCTGAAATTAAACTAAACCGAATTTGAATGCAGGTATTCTAACCATCAACTTCAAGTTGGAATGGCTGTACTGATGACAGCAGTTCGACCGCTTTTGGCCTGCTCGTGGGATCGTACGCCAGGCTTGGGGAAAGTGTATGGGGAACTTTGTCCACTTCTTTTTAATTGCTTTCAAAGCATGTGACACTGCGTGTTTTTTGCTGAAGCTTCTTAACAATGTTTAGTTCGTCTTCCGGCATAATCCACAGGTCCGATTCAGTAAGCAGTTCACATAAAGTACGATCGGTGGCCCATATATCGCTGAATATGTTAGGCTTAACGTTGTGAATCATGCACTCTGGTGCCAGGTACAGGGGTGTACCAGGTATAGCAGATGTTGTCTTGGTCTCTTGTACAGACTTCTTGACTCTACTTAAGCCCATGTCACATAATTTCACTTGAGTATTGGTACAATTGAGCAGTATATTTTGTGGCTTCATGTCACCATGGGCAATACGCTAAACCCTTGAGGACTTCCAGAGCAATATAGGTCTTGGAATCTCTTGATAAGATGCAGATTCCGTGATCTAGAAACAGCACCTTATCTAACGAATGACTCATTAGTTCAGTGGCAATGGCAATGTTGTTCGCAGTAGTGGAGACCGCCAAGAACTGTAAAACATTTGGATGTTTCAAGTCCGCGTGCATTTTTACTTCTGTTTGCTATTGCCTTTGCAATGCTCTTGTTGGGCAGGTTGCACTTTTCATCGCAATTTCTGTTCCAAACCATGAAGCCTTAAAAACTCTGCCACATCCACCCTAGCTGATTTCTTCACCTAAAATAAAATCTTTGTCATTTATCTGTGGCAGTTCAGTCGAATCAGTGGCGGTGGATCGTTTGGTTTCGGAGTCATCTTCTGCAAACTTTGGTTTTTTTCCTTTCAGGCTCAGTTTTCTCCTTAATAATGTATATTTTAGTCTTTGACACGAAAAGTTTCCTCGATTTCATGTTGTTGTACAATGTTTTGGCTCCAAAAGAAGTTAGTGTCTCTGAATGTAGGGTGCTTATCTTTAAAGCAGTTGCTTCTTCCTCTCGAGTTAGGTCCCTACATTTCTGCAAAACATCTTCGAAGTCTTCTCCTCCATTAAATTCTCCAAACAGAATTGTCTTGCGGGCTAGCTTATTGTAGGTGTAAATGATGGCAAGTCTTAGGGAATAGTTAACGCTCTTCTTATTCTCTACCTGAAATAGTTTTTACATACACATTAAGGAATTGGGCTCTGACAGATATGTATAATTTTAGACGAAAAACATTGTTTTGTCACATGTGAAAAAATAATTCCTCTGCGAAACAGCTAGAGATGCATCTTAAAATAGCTCAATACCCTTTGGTTAAACTCAAATAAATTCATCGATGAAATACGATACCTGTAAATATTTACTGATATCAAAATTATTTTTTGAGATCAAGAATACATTTAGAGATATCAAAAATACAAATACAGATAGAAAAAATTAATTCTTGATATCAAAATATGGATTTTTGAGATCAGAAATTAATTTTTGATATCAAAAAGTCAATTTTTGAGATCAAAAATTAATTCTTGATATCAATAATTCTCTAATAAATGTAAAAATGGCATTTCATAAACAACAGCATTATTATTAATTGCGAACTGTATCATGGCAGTAAATGACTTGTTCTTTGGCCATGCTTTTGTTGTATGAAAACGGGGAGTTGAAGTTGTCTGTGGCTTAATAAATTAAAGATGCAAATAATTAAGTCATGTAATGTTACACATCAGTACACTGAATTTAGCTTATAGCCTATTTGACAAAGTAACTCAGTGACATTCGGTATGAGCGGGATTTTAGCTTACGGCCGCTTCGCTAGATGTGGAAGATTGGGGAAAAATTTTGAGAATGTCCCCATGCATGTCATTACAAATGCCATGTCGTGTTTGAGTGCTTTGTGTCTTAAAGTAAACACTTTTTATGTTACTTTTGTGTAAAGAAAGGAAAACAAATAACAAAGAAACAACCTGAATTTACTTTCAGTCTTTCTTTTCTTATTTTTTTCTTCGATTTTCTTTTCCTCCTTCTTTCCCTTTCTACCACTTTTCTACAGCCAATTCTTCCCCAACTTTAGTTCGGCCACTAACCTACTGAATCAGTTTCGGAGCAACAATAGATAGTACGAAGTGACTTGTAAACTTTCCTGATAACTTTAACCGTTTAGCCATTGTTTTCTTGAAGTCGCTGGGAGTTTTTCTCTCAAGAGGGGCTCATTTATACATAAATAGTGTACAATCAACGGGGCACCGGCCAGGTTTCGATTTATTTGCATAGGGCTTCGGCTGATTAGACCTTCGACTGGTTAGGTCGCCTAGATGCTGTTGCGCTCGTTCTTGTTTTAATTTATCTTTTCCGCAAAACGGGACATTTTCCTTACTCCTCATCCCAAAGAAGTTGCCTACTCTCATGTCTGCTTCGGTCGCCAAAACCCCCAAAATAGATTTTAACTGTAAATAATCACTGCTGTGTCTATCTTCACTCCACTCGCCAGGCGGTAGTCGCAGCCACCGGGGACAGGTACCAAGACCATACAGGAAGTAATTGTACTCAGTAAGAGTAAGTCATCCGGTGTGCTGGTAAGACCTCGTTGATACAGTGCGTTAACGATGAGGAACTCTCACCCCTACAAACGTCACCGATAGCTTCGATCGTCAAGAACAAGGACAAGGCTGTATATACGTCCACGTGAGATCTGAAGACTCAAGCTGAACCAGGCCCTTCTCAGCTAGTGGATCGGAGCGTGAATGACCAACACTCACCGCATGGCTTTGCTCCCGAGATTTGATCCTATCGTATCTCTAGGTAAGGGTTAACGCCTATGGGCAGATCCGGCGGATGCGCGTCGCCGACTCCTTCTCCACACTTCTCTCCTGCGCAAGAAGAGTGTGCGTTACCGTCAGTTGACTCTATAAATTCCTAGCACGTGCCTTTTCGGGAGGCTATTTAGGAAATTCCCGACTCGCCTTGGTTGAATGTGGGTCACAAGTAACAGACAGAGATGACCAACCAATCAGGATGACGTCACCTACAACCGAACTCATTCATTGCGTTGAAGACGAACAAGGGGTGGATAACGCACTGTTTGTCCGCTGCAGGGAATTCAAGCGTTAAGATGCCGGTAAGGCGAGTTCTTTCACGCTTTTATCCGTCTAAGAACCGCGCCGTCAAACAATGTCTTATAGTTTCCCCGACGATCTGATGCCCTTAGACGCCGAGGAGCAGCCGACCAAGCGCACAATTTGGATGCCTTCGGTTCGTCATGACTCGGACATACTGTTGGTTGAGATAGACGCCAAGTGTATATAGAGCTGAGCGAGGCACATTCTGAACATCATGTGCTTTCAGGATCACACGCTGAGCGCAAGCAAGAAGCGTCCGGAGGACCTGCGTGTAACGGACGCTGTGACATTCAAACCGTTAAGTGCTTAACTTTGGCAACTATAGGCGTAGTTAAGCTGTCGGCCATTTTATGGTTTACCTGAGAAACGATGACATTTTACAGCATTGCTGGTCGTGTGTGAAAGGTCTGCGCCCGATTCGCTACGCCCCCATTCTGGGACATAACTCTTCCCCTCCCCACGAAGAAGTGAAGAGAGCGAACCAAGAGAGTGGGTCGCTGTCGCAGGACCTAGCCATCACGGCCAGAGCGACCCGTCCATACTTTCATCCGCAGACACTCAAATACGCACAGCCCACCTGCCAGGAGAGGTTTACGTCTAGTAGCAAGACGAGAGCTTCTCCTTCGAAGAAGCCTAGGCTATTAGGCTGTCGGACAGAGACTTGAATATGATAGATATATTTTATCAAATCAAGAAAATATAGGTTACAAACTGTTCAAAGAGGCAGGCTAGGCAATTTCTGACCCGTTTGGCGAGAGATAGGTGCTCCCAATCCTACGAGACACGACTGGAGATTTGGTGCGCAAGAGTGTGATGCCAGAGAAAGCCAGAATGATTTTTAGCAGGGTTTTTTCTGGTGCCCAAGAAATCAGGGGGTTGGCGGTTGGTCATAGACTTATCCATTCACCCTGAACCAATTCCTCCAGGTGATTGGTTTGCAATTGGACACAAGCCAGTCATAAGGGAGTCCCTCAGCAAAGGTCCCCGTATGCCTTCACCCATGAGCCAAGATGTACCTATGTTTTGAGATGGAGAAAAAAGAAATATTGGTATATGGGCTTCTTCCCTTTCGGTCTCTCTACGACTCCTTTCGTCTTCTAGACAACTGGCGAAACAACACCACATACCACCTAACAGATCTTGGTCAGTCAAACGGGGCAGGTCTCTTGGTGAAACGTAATGGTAACGTTAACAAAAAGTAATGGTGTTCTTGAGGAATAAAGTGGGACAAAGGCCTAGTGCGGGGTTATCTCGCCCCTGCGCCGAAAAAGGATTCGAGTTGCTATAGCGAATTGTCCTGCTCATTGGGTGTGTCAGGATTTGCAGTTTGACTTTGTTCGGCAGTTTTTGGAGTCTCATGTGTATATTTTATGTATATTTCCGTGCGCATTATTATTCACGTAGAGTCGCCCTTTCATGAAATCAACAAATTCCTTTTTAATGGAAATGCTGTTATTTAATAAATATTTAGTTGATATGCATATATCAATAAATCATTTTATCACAGAAACATTTTTATTTAATAAACATTCAGCGAATATACATTGGATAAATTCGCAACACAAAACACAAATTTCCGATCACCGTCAAAGGAAAAACCAGTGAGTTCCGAATGGTCTTTTCACGAACCCGGTAACAGACAAACAAGTGTTTTGGCCCGGGAACAAAAATCATGAGGTGTTGCTAATTCATTAAATAGAACAGCCGGAATTTGGGAATAACCGACGGGATATATATATATATATATATATATATATATATATATATATATATATATATATATATATATATATATATATATATATATATATATATATATATATATAAGAAATAAAGTACCCCGAGATAAGTTTTAAGCCGTCTATGTGTGTCTCAATAACTGTACATTTTTCATTTTTAGTTTAATTATTAGAAATAATATACAATAAAATAAACAGCAGAATACACCAAAATATCACAGTATAACTGCTATAAAATATAAGTGAAGTTTGTGCATTAATGCATCCCAGTAAATATATGACGTTCTATAGACGTTGAATAAATGTCCAAACAAGACGACACGATTTTGTTTTTATTGGACGCCAAAGCAATGCGTTCCCACAGATGTTAGATAGGTGTAGGAACATATGCATTCTTGGGTAGACGTTTGAAGAAAGGAGAGACGTCGGTGGCAGGGCAGGGACATTCTGACATCATTCCGTGAAGCACCCACAATAAAACGTCATTAATTGCCAAATAATTTATAGTACCGGTTCGCACGACGCTGTTTTCAATATTATTATTTTACTCCCCAGAACTTCAACACACATTTTTCCATACAACTTTTTTAATGGATTGGAATTATAGTCAGACATCGTGACTTCTAACAGACGCTGGATCAACGACGAAATGTTTACGGGCATGTCCGGTTTCGTGAACATTATCATTCTCTTTATTTCTACACAAATCACACACCGTATCAACATTTCTTGGATATATAGTCACCACATTCATTTGAGCCATATTTAAACTAAAGTTTATCTTTCTGTAAATATTTTTCAATCATCATTTAACTTATTGCACACAAGACGGAATAAAAAGGCTTGTTTGAATTTCACACAAGTTTTAAATTTAAAAACGGATTGTTATTCGTGTAAAAATATGAATATGCCGTCAATGTGTAAACAACGACGGCTTTCCCTTTGAAAAATATCACTTTAGTGAAAGTCGAAGAACTACACACCTAAATTTCCTTTATACAAAAATTTTGTATTGAGTTTTCTCTTTGCCTTATTTGTTTGTCCGGGCTTAACTTGATTTTTCACACGTTTTTTTTTGTTTTTCTTTCTAGGATGAACACCCTCCCTCCCCTTCCCCCACCCCTGGTTTCAATGTATAATCTTGAATACAACAACTTTCTATGGAAGATGATTCGAGAAACAAAATGATTATGATTGAAAAAAGTTTCTTCTTAATTGTATAATTTTTGCCTTTTAACGTGGCATTTTTTCCTCTTGAATTTTTCCTGTCCTCGTTTTAGTATCTACGACCCCTCCCTCTACCACGGGCGCTTTTCCGCTGCTGTATTATGTCCTCACGTAAACGCTGCGCCCTGGCTCTCACCAGCTCAACATCAGACTCCGCCATAGCATGGAGAGCATCCTTATCCGCTTTCCGGATCCGTCTCTGCAGCTCCCCTCGCCTTTGCCACAGCTCGTACTCGTTCAGATCCAGATGACTCATCTTCTCTTCTAAGGCCAGGATCTGCTTGTCGTTGTATGCACTCGGCATCGATGTTTTGTATTGCCGATAATTCCGTATTGTTCTCTTCTCCGTGTCTGTCAGTTTGTCCCAGCTTAACTGTTCGGTTTTTAACCTCGCTTGAAGTTCCAGCAGCTCTTCTTTGGTTTTATGAACCATGACGTTGCTGTTTAACTGTTCTGCTCTGTCCCGGATGTCTCGATTCTGATGGCGGACGAGATTCCACAGAATGCTGAGTACTCTCCGCGTATCTGTTCTGTACAGCTCTTCCTGGTCAGCCATGTTCTCCAGCTCCCTGAGGACCTTTCTGCTGTGCTCTAATTCGAAGCTCTTAATCTCTTCCGGGACCTTGAAATCAACCTTTAAATCTTGATGAAACGCTCTGTACCCCTCTAATGCTTTTACATCCGATGACGTCATGTCGTCCAAATCGTGAACTTTGCCAGACCTCAAACGCGTAATTAATTGTTTAAGGTCACTTTCGGCTCGGCATATTCGCAACTCACGAATGATTGCCTTCATGCGGTCGCTCACTGACCGTTCCGGATGATTTGTTAAGGCATAGGCACTCTTCCAATCAAATTCTTCGAAATCAGAACGACCGCCCTCCTTGAATTCTTCCGAATCCCGTTCAATATTATGTATAAGAGCATTCTCCAGCTCACGCATATGGGGCGGTAACTCCTCGCCCTGGCCGAGATTTGACGAGACATCACGAAAGGCTTGAAGTGCTCTTCTCTCATCGTCACTTACTGTGCTAGATTCTTGAGGATTCCTGGATCTGGCTTTCAACTTAACATCTCGAAATACCTGTTAAAAATTAATGGTTCATATATTTATCAACATATCGACTGTAGTTGTATCTTTGGATATGTTTAATAATAAAAGCAATAAATTACATTTTCGAACATCGAGGCCACGTCTTTACATACAGTAATACCTTCGATAAACCGGTGAAATCGCTATATAGGACATAATTTTTCTGTCATTTTCTGATATTAAAGACACCTTACTATTCCGGACACCCGCCACCCGCTGTAGTATCAAATGCAAGGTTTACTGTACTGGTATCTGTGCATCTAAACATGCATTGTTTGCTATTGTTTTGTAGCTGTAGAAGCATGCATGTATCGCATAACAACCCCATTGTTTTGGGGGTGCAGGAGAAACAAGGCAACGGAAAAATGGCAACGGAAATAATGGCAACGGAAAAATGGCACGAGAAAGTGTGCAAAGTGTAAAAACGAAAAATATGGCAACGTCCTAAATTTGATCTTGTTTAAACTGAACATATTAGCTATCTTGCTTACTTACTCACGATCAGAGAAAAGACCATTCAGTGCCATATTAACACACACTGCCAGGCACAAGGCTCCTTTAAGGCTGCAAATTAATCTCAGTGCTACCTCACTTACCTACTCAGGATCAGAGGAAAGTCCATTCAGTGCCACAAATGACACACAATCTCAGGTGCAAGACGTCTTTTTGGCAGAAACCTAAGCTGTGTGTATACACTGTGGTTAATCTGCGAGATGCTTTTGAGTCATGATAAAAGTATATAAGAGGAGAAAAAACAACAATTTTTAAAACGAAAGATGGAAGCTATTACAAGCAACAAAGGCGGTCAGAAGTTTCGTCTACATGGATTCATGTACACCAAGCAAAATCAGCAAGCCTGGCTTTATTCGGTATAGGTGCGTAAAACGTACCACCGATTGCAAGGCGGTCTTAAAACCACAATAAACCTAGAAGACCCGCGTTTGATTGCTATCACAACCCTGACCCAAATGAAAAGCTGGTTATTGCCGCCAAGTACCGCGCATGAAGCAGCAAACCAAACAGCGTTTCGACAAACTCACTCAGATTTTGACTCAAGCCATGGGTGAAACTGAGGTTGCTGCCAGAGTCAAACTTAGTAGAGAAGAATTTATAAAGCGTTCCCTGCGAAACCAAAGACTTGGCCGCATACTGCGGTGCCGGAAGGCATACGCGACATTGTTACTGAAAACGAGTGGGCCCAAACCTCTGGACCATATCCAGAACGGTTTCTTTTTAATGACAATGGGCCAGACATGAATTCACGAATCATTATTTTTGGAACCAGTGAGGCACTGCGCCATTTATTCTCAGCGCAAAACTGGTATATGGATGCTGTTGCGCCACAGGGTTTTAGCCAGCTGTACGTCACCACTAGGAAATACAGCGGCCTCAAACGCCTACGCACTTCTTCAACGGAAGTCACAGGAAACATACGAAAATCTGCTCTGAGACGTAGTGGCAAAGTGCGCGGAAGTCTACCAAGAGCCCGGTGGCTTGACAGTAGTGGTTGGCCATGGTGCGTGCGATAGAAACTGTCACTGGTGACCATGTGAATGTGCAGGGATGCTTCTGCCATCTGACACAATCAACATGGCGTAAGGTACAAACATTGACTCACCCAACGGTACCAAAGATCAGAGGAGGTCAAGCTGTTTTGCGGTAATGTGGATGGCCTGGCTTTGCTTCGAGTCAATGGCTTGCCAGAGGGTATTGAGTTCCTGCGCTACAACACCCCAGATGGTACGACAGAATTGCTCGACTGCTTCGACGTGACATACTGCACCGGTACATACCGAAGAGTCAACGCCGGAATTACGATGGCGAAGAAATTGTTAGGCTGCGTTGAGTTCCACCAATGTTCCCTCCCATGTGGAACGTCCACCAAGTGACCTTGGAAGGCCAGCACAGAACAAACAATCTTTGTGAAGCATGGAATCACAGGATTGAGCACCAAGTGGGTGTTGTACACCCCTCCATCTGGAAGTTAATCCATTGGCTGAAGGGGGATGCAGCTCAAGTTAGCACAACTTTATTCGCAAATGCCAGAGGTGAACCACCACGCAAACGAGTAAAGCGCACATACGCCCAACTACAGAGCTGGCTATTACAGTTGTGTTTGGATAGACAACAGGGTTCCAAAACCAGGGTGCCGATTCTATGCGAGGAGTAGGTCACAGCATCCGTTGGAACCCCGTGCCAACCAGATGGATCAGTGAACTGTGATATGAACTATTGGTATTTGAGTAGCCACATCGACTGTGTAAACTCCCAAATTGGTATTTTGTAAAGTGAGTTCTTTTGCCGGAGTGGTAGGCTGAGTGATAGTGACTCCTTTCGGTAAAGTGTTGGTATTTTGTGAAGTGAGTGGCCTTGCTGGTTTTGTAGTGACTGATGTTATTAGTAGTATAATTTACAATTTTGTGGAATAAGCTTATTGGTTGGAGTAGAAACCACAGCTGTAAATAATTAATTAAATAAAGTATAAAAAATTTGTTTTTTATGCCTTATTTTGCCAATTTTCCCCTTTTCAACTTTGCCATTTTTCGCGTGCCATTATTTTCGTTGCCATTCTTTCCGTACCCCGTTTTGGGGCATCCCCATTTACTGTTATGGCTCGTAACACAGTCCTTTTGGGACTTCTGCAGAAAAACGCAAAAGAGTTTGCAATTCAAATGACTTTATGACATCTAATATATGGCTGAGTAACTTTCAAAAATGGTTTAACATTTCATTTCAGTCAATATGTAATGACCGAGCACGCGGTAAGCTCATTTTTTTGTGGGGGGGGGGGGTGCTTTTCTCCGCAGTTCCCAAAAAGGGATTGGATTTTCTCATGAGACTTTTCTCACGGGGGTTTTATTCCACCCTTCGAAGCAAGCCATTTTCAAAAAGTGAAAAACTGAAGTCAGCAATGGGCAAATTCTGTCAACAGCCAAATATTGCGATAATGTTGCGTCAAAGGATGAAAAATGAAGAACCGTCAATATACCAGAACACTTCGATAAGACGAAAATATTTGCTCACTCCCGTCGGTGTCCAGTTTATTGAGGATTTACTGTAGTACCAGTAAACACACTTTAATATATAATATTTCATAACAAACATATTTAACTAAATATGTTATAATATTGGCAAAACGTAAACTTTGAATTCAAAAGTGATAATAATTAAACATTGCAGTAACTGACGTCGTGTATTTGACATTTCAGTGAATCGCGTCGAATATTAGACATTTGAGTGATACATTAGACATTTCACTGACTCGCGTCGTACATTACACATTTCATTGACTCACATCGTACGTCAGACATTTCAGTGACTCACATCGTACGTTAGACTTTTCAGTGACTAACATGGTACGTTAGACGTTTCAGTGACTCACATCATACGTTAGACATTTCAGTGACTCACATCATACATTAGACATTTCACTGACTCACATCGTACGTTAGACGTTTCAGTGGTTCACGTAGTACATTAGACATTTCTTTGACTCACGTCGTACCTTAGATATTTCAGTGACTCACATCGTACGATAGATATTTCAGTGACTCACGTCGTACATCAGATATTTCAGTGACTCACGTCGTACATTACATTTCAGTGACTCACATCGTACATTAGACATTTCAGTGACTCACGCCGTACATTAGACATTTCACTGACTCACGTCGTACATTAGACATTTCACTGACGCGCGTCGTACATTAGACATCTCACTGACTCACATCGTACATTAGACATTTCAGTGACTCGTGTCGTACATTAGACATTTCAGTGACTCACATCGTACGTTAGACATTTCAGTGAGTCACATCGTACGTCAGACATTTCAGTGACTCACATCGTACGTTAGACTTTTCAGTGACTCACATCGTACGTTAGATGTTTCAGTGACTCACATCATACGTTAGACATTTCAGTGACTCACATCGTACATTAGACATTTCACTGACTCACATCGTACGTTAGACGTTTCAGTGGTTCACGTAGTACATTAGACATTTCATTGACTCACTTCGTACATTAGACATTTCAGTGACTCACATCGTACATTAGACATTTCAGTGACTCACATCGTACGTTAGACGTTTCAGTTACTCACATCGTACGTTAAACATGTCAGTGACTCACAACGTACGTTAAACATTTCAGTAACTCACATCGTACGTTAGATATTTCAGTGACCCACATCTTACGTTAGACTTTTCAGTGACTCACATCGTACGTTAAACATTTCATTGACTCACATCGTACGATGGACATTTCAATGACTCACGTTGTACATTAGGCATTCAGTGACTCACGTATTACGTTAGACATTTCAGTGACTCACGTTGTGCATCATGCTCCACTGGAGGGCGCTGTAGTCCGCTTTTACTCTCGCCTCTTCTCGCTGTTCGTTTATCTCTAGATCCAGGCACTGCCTATAGAACTCCCCTGAATCTTCATGTTCACTCATCTTCCTAAATAATTGATAAAAATAACAAAGAACAGTAATTTTTAACATTTATATATGTTACGAATCAATTGCCAATCCCTGATTACAAACTTTTATTGGATCAGCTTTGTTACTGGTTTGCTACCTGTGTACTGGCCCAATTGTAAATATATTTTCTAAGTTATCTAAAATTAAAAATGCAGATTTTCAAAAATATTTTAAAATTTAGAAAATATGTGCGTTCCATTCTATTGCCTTATTAGAGTTTAAAATGTAAAATAGAGCAACAAATTACCATCTCTTGTCAAAATAAAACTTGAAGACATATAGCAATTAGAAAATTTTCAATTATGCTCATATATAAATGTTCATATGTGTTCCTATTTTTCCCCATTTATTCAATTTTTTAACAATTTGTAATGGAGTCAGTCCCATCTGCAATCGGGAAGGCAAACCTCATCGGACCTGACCAATGGCAAATGTAAATGTTATTGATAATTCGTCCATAGCATGTTTTCTATGTTTACAGTTAAGTTGTGGGACTTTTTTTGGAGGGGGCACTTGGTATCATTTGTCTTAACAGAGGGTTGGGTAATTTTTCGATCAGACGCGGTCCATGCTGGGTACCAATTTCGTTTCAAAAAGGGGGAGGAGGTAATTTTAATTCAGTATTCTGCGTTTCCCACAAAAACGGGTTTCTTGTTCAGAAATGCACTCCGTGTTTTGTTAAAAAAAGGGGGTATTGTTTCATATTTAGGACTCTAGAGACTCATTTTAAAATGGCTCGTTTTAAAAAGTCATGGACGCACATGGTGATCGATTTGAAGGTGAGTGGCCCACCTGTGTTTAGACTAATATTTTGCAAGACCAGTACATTTCATCGAAATATCGGTATAAAATTACTGTGAGAACACAGACCGTACTCGATTACTATTCAACACTCTCCCTTTTAATTCCTTTCAAATTTTAAGAACTCTACAAAAAAGGATGGCCGTGATGCTGTTCGTAAAATACTTTATAATGAAAGGAACATGGAATGCAATTATAGAAGGTGGTGCTTTGTGAAGTGGTTCTATTTGTGAAGAAGTCGTTAAATTACATTTTCATGACGTCATGGAGCTCGTGTAGAATGAGAACGTCTCCAGCGGCGTAGTCAATGGCCTGAGGTGTCAACGGCCGTCTTCCCCAAAACATCAGCTGATCCTTCAACCATTCCTCCTGTTTCACAACAAATCTTTAATGTTTAAAACGTCTCTCTCTCTCCCCCTCCCTCCCTCTCTCTCTCTCTCTCTCTCTCTCTCTCTCTCGCTCTCTCTCTCTCTCTCTCTCTCTCTCTCTCTCTCTCTCTCTCTCTCTCTCTCTCTCTCTTCCAGCAAACACCGAATGTCTTTTGGGGGTTGTAAAATCGTTGGGATTAGTCATGACGTCATCAATACAACCAAATTTGAACTTTTGAAACGTAATAAAGGTCCGTGTACATTTCGTTCTTTCAATACTCCATTTCAAATGCAAAGTGGAAAGTGGAGAATCGACTCGATTTTCCATTTTTCATTTAAAACGGAAACTAAAAAAGAAACAATTTCAATGTTCCATATTTCCTCCAAAATAAAAAAGGAAAAGTTTGGTGGCGCTGCAGTAGCTGGTATAAGCGTTATCAACAAACACAATGGTGTGATGCAAGTTCCGTCGCTTCTGACTCAAAGCATGGGTTTGGTTCTGACTCAAAATGCGTTTATCACCAAAATAGTTCTTCTCTTACTTTTTCTGAAGAAATACTGAAGTGAAGAGTGCAGTGGTAAATTCCAGCAAAAATTGTTTGTGGTTATATTTATCTATTAATATGTGTAGCTTTTTGTATTGACACGAAACGGGTTTAACCTAAATAAGGGTCGACTACTGCCTTGTTACGTAATACTAATATCAATCACACGACGTCGAAACGCAATGAAACGCCATGTTGTGACCTTACAAGGAATGTGTGCTCACAACGTATGATCTTGAGGACGCTTCACCATCAAAATTCATTCTCGCGGACACCTTCATGCAATGCATTATGGGTAACTGAGGGCATAATGAGCGATATTTGGAGTTTATCGCACTGTTTTATACCAATAGAAATTCTTCGATATTCAAGGTAAGTAATAAGTTTTTTCTAAACGGTAAAAACTATTTAAAGAACTAACTTCCTGGCATGTGACGAGAAGGCCAAAATGTATGCAATCGGCCCAGAACAACAAAAATACCCGGTTATATTTGGTATAAAACAGTGAGAAAATATGCGTTTTGCCCCCACGCAAGCACAGGCACTTTTTGATCATGTGATGAAAATGTTAATTCTCATTGGTGGATAAGGTTGTGACGTGAACTCGTCCTCAAGAATGAGTTGAAGAGGTTAAAATAAAAAAAAAAATAAAAAAAAAACAAAAAAAAACAGACGATTTTTTCCTGCATTTAAAATTGAATAATTAGTTAATATTGAAATGTTACATTTTCCTTTAAAAAGGAATGTAATATGAATGTTGCTCAAATTGAGTTGAAATTTTATTTCTCAAATGGAAAGAGTTAAACGGGAACTCAGATCATTTATATCTCAATTTCTTTTTCATTTTTCAACTGCCGATTATAAGTACATATTTTGAGTCAGAACCGACGGAACCTATTACACAGCGTGTGTTTGTTTACGCCGCTAATACGAGCGACAGCGACAGCGCCGCACAACTTCTCATTTGTCATTTTGGAGGAAATGCAGAAATTAGAAAGTGCTGTTTCTTGCTTTTAAATTTCCATTTTAAATTAAGAATGGAAAATCGAGTCGATTTTCCATTTTCTACTTTGCATTTGAAATGAAATATTGAAAGGACGAAATGTATACGGACGTCAGAAAGTTGTCTGTTTGACTCGTGACCCGACGTTCTGGACGTCGGATTGACGTACCGCTTTTTATATTAAATGTAACAAATGCCGGTTTTTCTCGTCAGAACGATGTCGGGTTCTGAGGTCCATCGGGCGTCGATTTTTGTTTGAAAAGGATATTGAAGCTCAAGACTCCAATCGGCTGTTTTGTTCCTCTTAACCATCTTGTTTAACATCACCAAAAGCCAACAGGACAATTCCCCCAGTCAATTCCCCCGACAATCCCCCCCGAACAATTCCCCCCGTAGGACAATTCCCCCCGAGGACTATTCCCCCCCCCCCATTCATTTTTTTATTGGTTGTTTATTTTTCTTACAAATAAATAACTAACATTTTACAAGAGCATAATACACTGAACATTTCACAATAACGTCACGACATTTATTCAACCCACATTCATTCGAACTGCCACTATCACAGACACTCATTACCAACGGCTACAACCAGTAACAAATATTGCTATCCATACCCCTAAGAACATCCATACGCGCACGCACCCTTGCACACAAATGCCATTATTCATTTTGATAATACGTTACTAATCCTAAAATGTTATAGATTGTGAGCAACGTTATGAAATAAATAATTTTCACTTTGATGAACTAACTCTGGAAATTGATTATATTTATCTGAAAAATTTTACAAGATAGTGTTTTCTTATCAATTATAATCCGTTTATAAATGGAATGAAGGATTACGGTTAAACATAGATTTTTCTTATGGGTTCTCACATGGCAGACATACTGTTTAATGATGAGCGTAATCATGTTTACTGCTGTATTTTCTGTACCAAATAGAAACTCTTCCTTGCTGAGTGTACTATATATCTCAGCTGAAGGATCAATTATATTAAACAACTCTGCAAGCCAGGTCACAGTATTTGTACATTCGAAAAATTCATGATATAATGTGTCTGACTTATCCACATTGCAAAATTCGCATATAGCACTTTCCCTAATTTTCCATTTTACAAGATTTTCTCCTGTATTCACAATGTTATGAACAATCTTGAATTGAAAGGATAGCAGTTTCGGTTCCCTTATGCTTTTCCGACATAGAACCAAACTTTCATAAATTTTCTCTCCAGAAAAGTTTTCCTCACAAACCCATTTCCTTATTGCTGTTGGTGGACTAGTTGTAATCGACAGAAATTCCCTGTAAAAATTTTTGTTTTTAGCTTTAGAAATGTCAATTTTATTTCCACTCCTCACGCATATAACGTTACCTTTAAAGTTGTTTATAGGTCGAGATAAATGCTCTCTATCCAGCCTTAATCTATCTTTTTTTACTGCTTGTTTTATAGCTGATAGAACTCCTAAGTATCTCAGAAAGTTTGGTTTAATGTGATAAGTCTCAACAAACTCTGAGTACGATAACCATGAACCATCATTTGTAAGTAGATCCTGGGTATAAAATACACCCTTATCAAACCATTCTTGGAGAAATATGCTTTTTCCTTCTACTAAGATTTCTTTGTTGTTCCATATGACGTACTCAGTGTTTTTATTCCACAAAATTTCTTTAGCAAAGTCAAGCATTTCTCTGTAAAATATAGGAAGGTATGGCAGGTTCGAAGTACTATAATTACAATACAGTAAAAAATTGTAACCCCCCTACTTGTTTAAAATATTCATTGACGTAATGATTCCACCCTTTTCCATTAATTATTCTACATATCCACTGTAATCTGAAAGCCTTAACTTGGCACTCAACATCCAAGCTTCTGAGCCCCCCTTCATCATAATCAGCTGTAAGAACGTGATGTTTAACTTTTGGTGGCTTGTAGCTCCATATAAAACTATTCATGTCTTTTTGAATAGTTAGCTGAACATTGTGCCCTACATAAGTTATTGATAGGGGGTAAATAAGATTTGCAATGCCGAAAGTTTTTGAAATAGTGATTTTACCAACAATACTGAGATCTCTTACGGACCTGACTTTAAAAAGACGATTCATTTTTTCCAATTTTTCCACAAAATTGTATGAGAAATTTTGTTTTTCATCCCGCCCAATATGTATTCCAAGCATATTAAATGACCCATTCTTAATTGACATATTCATCACATTTATACTTTTTTCTCTCCACGGACCTAAGAAGATTAAAACAGATTTATCCGTATTTAATTTAAGACCTGAAATTTCCGAAAACCCTCTAAGTGTCTCAATCAGTGTGTATATAGAAGGTATATCCTTCAGTAAACATGTACAATCATCTGCACATTGTTTGATTTTGTTGGTATGTGAACCAATTGTTATACCTTTTATATCTTCATTATTTCTAATTTTATCCCCCATTACGTCAGCACATAATATAAACAGTAAACATGATAGACCGCAACCCTGCCTTACTCCTCTTTTCAGTTGAAACCAATTTGAAGAAAAGCCATTATTAATTACACAACTGTAAATCTCAGTATAGCAACATTTCACCGAGGCAATAAAATTCGGACCAAAGTTACACTTTTCTAAAACCGTAAACATAAAGGGCCACTCGATTGAATCGAAAGCCTTTTCAAAATCCAATTGAACTAATACACCAGTCTCGTCTAAACGGTCACAATGCTCTATTAAATCCTCTATAAAACGAATACTTTCACCTATAAATCTACCTTTGATAAACCCAGACTGGTCAGGGTGAATAATTTCAGGTATAACTTTTTCTAATCTTTTAGCCAGGGTTTTTGTAAAAATTTTGTAATCGATATTAAGTAGACTGACAGGCCTCCAATTCTTTATTTTTGTAGGGTCTTTACCCTTTTTTCTAATAGTGTTAAAATTCCTCTTCTCTGGGACATTGACAGTAACCCTGTTTGTCGGGAGAAATTTAAACACTTGACTAGTTTTGGTCCGATGCAGTCCCAAAATTCCTTATAAAATTCTGCAGTTAATCCGTCGCAGCCTGGTGATTTATTTGGTTTGAAATTCTTAAGAGCTTCCCAACATTCTTCAACTGTTAACTCAGTTTCACAAAATTGCATTTTATCTCGAGAAAGCTTCCGTTCAATGCAAAAGTTTTGATAAATGTGTGCGTTCTCTTGAGCATTTCCAAACCTTGAAGAATAAAGGTGTATATAAAAAGACTCAAGCAAATTTAGAATTTTAGTAGGATCCGTTACCTCCTCGTTGCTCTCACTAACAAGTCTTTTAATTGTCTTTTTCTCGAAAGAGGATTTTGATGTGTTTAAAAAGTACGAGTTACTTTTCTCGTTTTTTTTTCAATGTATTCTAGTCGCGATCTCAGCCAAGCTCCTTTAGACTTTTCTTCTTCAATAGACTCAATTTCAAGCTTTAATTTTTCATACTCATTTATATCTGTATTACTTGCCTGATCGTTACATATCATTATATCCAGCTCTTCTATTTTTTGTATTAATGTTTATTCCTTTTTCCTCTTTTCTTTAGCCCTGTTTTTACAATAATTAATCGAATACGGCCTAATGTTGTATTTTAGCCAGTCAAATTTAACAAGGACGTTGCTGAGCTCAGGTGTTTCGTTCCAAAGACGTTCTATTAATTTTCTTATTTCTTGGTTATACTTCTCTTCTTTAATTATGCTAGCAGTTAATTTCCAAAATCCGGGACCTCTAATGTCTTTATCAAGTAAAATAGATAATTCAATAATAGAGTGATCACTTTTTTCGCCCGTTATTATTTTGCTGCTAGTGACTTTATCTATACTCTTCCTCTTAATCAGAAAGTAATCTAACCTACATCTAATGAACGGAGTTTTCTGAGACCAGGTAAATCTTCTAGTACCTTTATTTTTATATCTCCAAATATCGACCATGTCATGCTTTTCTATCAATTGTTTTAATGAATGTTGACTTTTGGGAGTGTTTTTTGTCCCTGCTTTTTTATCTAAATTACTGTCCAACACAATATTAAAATCCCCACCTAAAATGATTCCGTCACCATAATCGATATTGATTAATACTGAGGCAAGGGTTTTGAAAAATATAAGCTTTTCCGATTCGTGGTTTGGCCCGTAAATGTTAATCAAGGTGATAGTTTTTTCAGTAGTTTGTTGTTTCAAGATGTGCAGTCTACCTGGAATTATTACTGAATGTTCAATAATGTTGGATGGTTTGGTGCACAGAATTGCTTGCCCGGCGCTGCGTGACGTTCCGCAATTAAAATAAATATCTCCCACTCCCCACTTTACCTTCCACTGGTCAAGATCTGCGTCATCAGCATGGGTTTCTTGAAGCATGTAAAAAGATGCTTTTCTGTTTTTTAAATAATCAAATATTGTAAGAAGTTTTGAAGGGTTGCGGCCTCCTCTTATGTTAAAACACTGTATATTCAATGTGTTTTTAGCTGTCATAGCGACAATAATTTAACTGAAAATGGCCTAAGACACTGCGAATAAAGGTGGAACTTTCAAGCGCCATTACACTAGCGAATAAGTTCTGCGATTGTTGTGGTCGGATAGTAATAACATACACATACACCCTGTAAAATGCAATACTTATTAACACCCACTTCAAAAACTGGCAACCTTGCATAGTCGACAAAAATTCTTGGCTGAGTGGCACAGTTTGAGTATACACACGCAGACAAAAACAAATACACCAAGATTCTACTTGTTTGACTACGGCCCCATACACGTCCCGAGATTTCCCGTGTCTAATCTGACCACTGGACCTCAACACACAACATTTGACATAAAACACATATATATATATATCCCGCACGATCTGTATATAAACATCCAACTCCATAAACTGGCAACCCAGCATGGTCGCCAGAAATAATTTATCGATCAAAACTGCATGAGTAAATACACAAAAACACACCCGCCAAAATAGTATTTGTGTGACTGCGGCCCCATACACTCCCCAAATTAACCCGCGAAATGTTTGGCTTTCAGACCACGGCGCGTTATATGTTTCATTTAACCCATACACACCCCAAGGTGTTCTGTGGTTAATCTGACCACAGGACCCCAAAGCACAATATATGACATAAAACGCACATGTATGTATGTCACACTTGATCTGTATATTAACGCCCCGCCATCCTGGTCAACAGGAGTTCTTGCTTGATCAAGATTGCATGTATAGATACACCGAAACCTACCCGCCAAAATTTTAATTGTGTGACTACTACCCCATACACTCCCCAGGGTGACCCGCGAATTGTAAGGTTATGACACCACGGCCCATTCATTTTGATTTTTCTTATTTTTTCTTTTCTTTGTATTTCTCTCTCTCTCTGTCTCTCTCTCTCTTTTTTTTTTTTTACAAATTGTTGCCCTTTTATCTTCTAACTGGAGATGCTGTAATTGTCCTTTCATTTCAACATTGTCGCAATTGCAATTTACATGCCTTATCCAAACCAGTGAACCTTAAGTTGGCCACCTCAGTGCCAGCAAAAACGGTTTTTTACATGTACATCGCTCGGATCCGCCGTAATATTCGCGGTGCACCTGGTTAAATTATGGGTGGCCGCTTGCCCGAGCTACCACGTCGCTGGTACGCCGACTCCGCGCAGTGCATTCCTCAAGCAGTCCGCGACTTCGAAAACCGACAGACTGTTGACTATTTGCGTGGAACTGCCCACAACATCAGGTTTTAAATGGCAGAAAAAACTTTCGTTTCAGACAAAAGAATTTTGCATTTTTGATTTTAAGGTATTTTAACAATAAAGACTTTGGCATTCAAAGTAAAATAAATAATAAAAATTAAGTGGGAGGGGAGGAATAGTCCTCGAGGGGAATTGTCCAACGGGGGAAATTAGTCGGGGGGGGGGGGAATTGTCGGGGGGGGAGTTGTCTGGGGAGGAATTGTCCTAGACCCCACCAAACAGCCTATCTCTTAACTGACAAACGTGCCCCATGTCTTTCACTGGAATAGAACACGTGTAACCTTTGTCCATTAACCAATTATATTCATCTCTATGTTCTTGTATAATATACATCAATGTGATTTTGTGAGAGCAGTTTCGCCAATATAACCCTTTTTTGTCGCATTTCCAAATACAACGTTCCTTTCTGACTAGTCAGAGGTGTTAAACAATTAAAACAAAACTAACTGTTACAATGTCCAGTGTCCCGTATTTTTTGTTCTTGCAAATGGAGTCGAAAGTGTTGTGTTAAGTAAATAATTTTTTTTTGGAAAATATGCCATATTGCTAAATATAATTATAAATATAAACATTCTTTTTAGCTTAAAATTGTGTAGTTTCCTTTAACATCTTTAGAATGTTTGTAAATCGTTAAGAATTTCAAAGCTGTTTTAAACTTCGCTTTGAATTTACCCATAAAATAACAAATTAAAATATAAAAACAACTGGTTTACAAGCATGAGAGAGTGTTTTCTAAGTCATACAATTTTTGTTCTATGCGCGTTCGGTCCTTTTCATATTATCAGATGGCTGTGTCTTTATTATTTCTTTTTTTACACTTGTATTGCATTAAATAAATAATAGGAGAATTTTTTTTCAATTTGCCGTTACAATCCTCTAAGTACAATGATAAAAGCTATAGCTTATATGCATAGACATAAACAAAATATCAAAGCCCACATCCTATATTTTTTTCCATTAAAATGACCTCTTGACCATTTCTATTGTTGCGCAACATTTATATTTTATATGGAATGCCGTTTTAACATTTAATGCTTATTTTTGATATCAAAATATATTTAGAGATATCAATAAATCAATGTAGATCTCATTAATTTATATTTTGCTATCAATAATTGAATTTTAGATGGCAAAAATTTATTTTTGAGATCAAAAAATCAATTTTACAAACCTAAAAAATCTTACGGGAGAAACACATTCACATAAATTATAACGAATCGTCAATTAAATTTTGGAGATGAAAATTTGAATTATTGAGATCAATAATAACAACACAATTTTTGATCTCAAGAATTGCTTCTTTTTTGTACAGTAAAAAATTAAAATAAAGATTCTGTATACAAGGACAGCCATTATTTATTTACAGATGCGTGTTTCTGAATTTTTTATTTAAAAAAATAGACTGATATTTTGATATCAAGAATCAGTTTTTGAGATCAAAAAATCGTTTGCAGATTTCAAAATACAAATGAAAAAAGTATCAGTCTGAAATAATGATATCTGAAATAAATTCTTGATATCAATATATAGAAAATCAATTATTGAGCTCAAGATTGATATTTTGCTCTCAAATATTTCATTTTTGCTATCAAGAATTGAATTTTTTATCTCAAAAAATCAATTTTACATATCATTAAATCATTTTTGATATCAATAAATATTTCTTGATATCTCTAAATATTCATTGATATCAAAAATTATTTTTTGAGATCAAGAATACATTTAGAGATATCAAAAATACAATTACAGATAGCAAAAATGAATTCTTGATATAAAATATGGATTTATTGAGATCAAAAATTAATTCTTGATATCAATAATTCACTAATAAATGTGAAAACGGCATTCCATAATTTTACACATATTAGTTACTATTTATTCGCACTCTTTTCTCCTTACTCAATACTCTTAAATGCAAAGTCTGTCTTTTAAGACCGCCTGTGAACACGTGCTTTTATCACGAGTTTTATTGTTGGATATCTTTTTCGAATATCGTGTATTATAATATCATTTTATCAACTTCAGCCAGTTCATATCGAAAGTGGAATGTGATATCTAATGCAATCATCGATGTAATGACTTACGTTTTTGACACCTCACAAAAATAAATTAATCTATGCAGTTTATGTTATTTCTATAGTTAATTTTCCTGCTTTGTTGAAGTGCAAGAGGTTATAAATAGGTTATATAAATACCCCCCTATTTATTCTGTTTACTGTGTTATAAAAGCCCTGTCTTGCTGGCAAACAGAGCAAGTTATTGACAGAAATGCTGATTCATTCACCAGAATCGAGGAAAACATTGCACAATTGTCCCAAGTTCTCCAAACCACAGTAAAACCGGTCTGACGATAAGCATGGTTACTGTAGACAACTCTCTAAATCGGACAGAATATTTCAGTACCTTTTAATTTTCCGATGGTTTCTGTATAATAAGAACCTGAATAATACGGAAACCTGCTTGCTCTGGACACTGGCCACATAGTTTTAGACTCAATTGTAGGTTTTACTATATGAAATACCGTGTAATTCGGACAACGTAATGGTGCGCTTTTTTTAGTGCTGTTTGAGTGTGTCTCCCAGGTAACATCAACAAGCATGTGTCGCAACAAATATGACTGCTTCTACGTGCGAGTTTTTAAATTGCATAACACTTGTCGAGTCCACAATGGGTTATATGCATAATTGTTTGATATTGTACGTTCAAATTGTCACAAAATTAACTGGATTAACTGTTATTAATCGAAAGTGGAAATTGTAAATTATGCGGCATGGAGCCCCTCCCCCATCATTTTTTTTTTTTTTTTTTTTTTTTTTTTTGGCGTGTACTGTTTGGATTGGGTGAGGCTGTTACTAACCGAGAAACAAAGCCCCTTTTCTTTTTTTCAGATAGAGTCTACAAATAAAGCTCTTTTTCGTTTTTTTTCATATAGAGTCTACAGGGTTGCCTACATGAATAAAAAGTAGCTCATTTAGTAAAATAAATCTAGTCATTTTTTTTCTTACCCTGAGTAACAAAGACACCTTCCTAATCCGGACAAATTTTGTCAGCTCTATGGCTGTCCGTATGAACCAGGTTTTACTGTACATGTATAAGCAGAAATGCCACTGTAATATTAATTGACTTTGTTGAGCAAACACGAAACAGGAGTTCTTGATACAACAAAGTTTTTGTACAAAAATTAAATAATGCTGCCATTTCTTTTCCATGTGAATTTCATGGGACTCTGAAACCTTTCTTGAACTCTTAAAATGTTTTCCCTGAATTCATTCTTTTTTCATAAATGTGTGTGATTGTTATTTAGGATATATTTTCTTTCCTTTAGTAAACATTTGACCTAATATTGGCCATTACGACACAATGTTGACTCAGAATAAAACTATGTTTTGTTATATGACAACATACCGACAATGACTGAAGGAAGTATTTTCAAAATTTTGACCAGAAATAATATAATAATTATATAATGATATTGTTGTTTACCTTGAATGTTTTAGAAGCAAGCTGTTTGCCCACGTGGATTTCACACAACGTCTCCAAGTTTCGCTTGAAAGGAAATCGAGTTCCTCCTCCATACTGGATCGCTAAATTGGCAGCCTTGAGTAAACATAGACGAGAGTGACACTTTCAACGCTGAAGGAATGTCATTTATCCTATCCCTTTATTACAGAAACTGTCACACTGCAGTTGTTTTTGAGATACTCACATGACCTTGATAAAAACTGATTGAGCTAGATATGGCTTCATAACGACAAAACACCGTTTACTAAAAAATTAGACAGCAAATGATCCATGCCTAGATACAAGCATTTGTTGTATTATGTCTGCCAGCCTAATCTCTAGAGCGTATCGAATCCAGGCATTAACCCTAAATGCAAATGCAGCATCGGGTTGTAAATGTCTTATTCTTTTTTGTGTTTACCTGGGTATCGAATACGTGACGCAGTGTGATTCCAAACTGGTGAGACAATGCGCCGCTGTCCGCATGGCAGGAGTGGGTTATCTAGCAACATGACGAAATAAAGATTAGTTTTCATGACTGAAACTATCTGCACCCCCACCCTCCCCAACCCCGAGACTTATATGGTACATGGTGGGGTTGTGATTCGAAAGCACCATTCCTAAAAAAATCACCTAAAGTCGGTGTTTACATAAGAACACGAAAAAAATGGGTTTTTTTTCCAATAAATTTTAGTATTTAGAAAAAAGTGAAAGATATATGCTTAGGGAGCCCACTTAATATAGCCACATTACACTGTCTGCAAGCTGACCAGTCACAAACCTGACCCAAAAATTTGTCCAAATCCCTTACACTTAAAAAGATTATAAAGTGGAACCAAAATGAAAACATTTTGCCTCTAATCAGTGTCTCCCGACAGAGGTTCTACTGTACCTTAAGTATCTGAGTGGACTCTAGAAGATCTTTCACACCTCCTTGATCCAGCAAGCGTTTCCCTGCCTCACAGTCCACGAAATCGTCCGGGTTAATGACGTCACATATGACCACATGACCGTCACGTGTTGCCAGCTGGAGAAGTGTTAATCTTCCCTTGGAGCTCAACGACAAGCCTTCCGCATCCACAGCGATGGATTCTTCGGAGGTTTTCCACTCATTGGTCAATTTTCTACACTTTTCTACGTCACACGTATGTAGTATCGTGATTTTGTTGCTTTTCATTGCGCTCATTTTGACCTAAAAAAGGGAAGAAGTCATTATCGAATACTGAATACTGAAGAACCTAAAAATTTTCGGAAAAGTGAAAAAAAAATATTCGAAAGCCATTTATATTTACAAAAAAAAACCTTGACACCCTACGGATGAGTTCTTTAAAAAAAAAGTAATTTGCAATAACTAATTATCATTTAATTCATAGCTGTTTTTTTTTCTGGTTATTTTGTTAATAAGAAGCCAGAAATTTTTATTTTAAAAAGGTATCTTACACACGAGATTTTGTAATGCTGTGGCGACATGTGACGTTTATGCAATGACGTTGAAGCAGCACGCCCACACACGTACATTGCATACGTCACAGAATATTCAAAGATACTGGGGGACGGGGGGGTCAGCCTCAAATCTCATCCGAAGCAGCGAGTTTACCAGGCAATCTTTTTTGTGTAAAAAACCATGAAGTTTAACAGTGTAAAATTTTGTTTTAATCTGCGCGGGGGAAGGGGGTTGGAACCCCTGACACCCCCTCACCCCGTCCCGAAATTACCCACTACGTCCTCCCGGTGTTGGATGCACGACTGAGCCTCATGCACAGTTGATCCTACATTTCTAAGGACTGTGTAACAAAAATAACAATATAACAAAAAATAATATGGAAGCACACTGACCTACCGATATCTTAGTTTCGACCCCTCCCCACCGCCCCCCCCCCCCCATTCACAAGGAGAAAACGCCTTAAAACGCCTTTAAGAAATAGAGTTCTTCGTTTGTAAACTGCTTGTGGAGAGCACAGTTAACACAAAAATCTGTCCTTTGTTTTGTCTTTGTGCGAGTACCTGAGATCTTTACTGGTTGCGAATCCATTAAACCATCCATTAAATCATACAATGAGATGTTCCTCTTGAAAAAGATCAAGGCTTGTTTGATGTCCAGTTATTCATGGAAACAGAACTGAAGAAAACTTTAAAATAGCAGCGATAAGTAAAAAAACTAGTGGTGGAATTGTATTCATACTCACCCCCTATTAATTCTCATTGGATAGAAAAGGATTATTAACCACCAATGATCATGGTGTGCTCCTGTTTATTCAAAGGATTTCGCATTTTCCTACATATTTTCCCTATTTGTGCATCTGTGCGTGGATTCAACTGCGCATACCACACTGGTGTAATGAAACGTTTTGACCCCCAAACAAATCGACCCCCGGTCGATTTGTTTTAAAACAAACAGACCCCCCGGTCGATTTGTTTTGGGCAAGCCGGCCATAACAAACAGACCTCCCCTATAATGAAATGACCCCCACCAAATAATCATTTTTGAATATAAAATAGAAATAAAAAAAGGTGCATATGCTTTTTAAATACTATTTTAAGCATTTTCTACCTCTTGATGTAGAAAATTATTATTTTTAGCATTTGAAATGCCGTTATTGAGCTTTGACAGATTTTTTGGTGACTGTATGTTAGTGGTGTTGGAAGTGTTTTCGTGTTTGAAAATGTAGATGTTAGTTGCTAAATAAATTGTTATTCATGGATATAGTCTTTATTTCAATTAAAGAAACTAATAAGGTGGCCATATGTGGAAAGAAATAAAAAAAATGAAAAAAAAAATGGGAGGGTTAAAACATTTCAGAGGGGGTCTGTTTGTTTTAAAACAAATCGACCGGGGGGTCTGTTTGTTTTAAAACAAATCGACCGGGGGGTCGATTTATTTTGGGGGTCAAAACGTTTCCTTACACCGGTGTACCGATTTCAGATTCCCGGGGGGTAACATTTAAGGTAGGTCAGTGTGCTAGCAGTGTGCTTCCATATTATTTTTTGTTATAATGTTATTTTTGTTACACAGTCCTTAGAAATGTATGATCAACTGTGCATGAGGCTCAATCGTGCATCCAACACCGGTGTACCGGTGTACCGATGATCATGGTGTGCTCCTGTTTATTCAAAGGATTTCGCATTTTCCTACATATTTTCCCTATCTGTGCATCAGTGCGTGGATTCAACTGCGCATACCACACCGGTGTACCGATTTCAGATTACCCCCCTTAAATGTTACCCCCCGGGAATCTGAAATCGATTTCAGATTCCCCCCCCCCCTCCGATTTCAAATCCCGCCCCCCCCCCCCAGGCATACCTAGAATTTCCGTGACGAGAATCATCCCTTTACTATGAGAGTCAATGGGAAAGGGGTTTTGCAAACAAAAAGGGGTAGGGATGTTTGCGAGCACGGCTCTTTTCTCAACAACTTTTGACGTTTTTTGGGAATGGGGTTGTGTTTGAACACCAGATCAGGGGGTTCCAAGCATTTGTTTGGTTTTAAAATCTTTTGATTAAGAAGTCAATAAATGAATGGTTTGCATTTAAACTTAATAAATATTACAAGATGCATTAATTAACTTGAGTAATTCACTTAAAAAGGGGAAGAGGAACAATGTTTAATCCAAGTTCTCGGTCAGTAAATTTATGACACCCTGTGCAGGCTTGCAATAGATTAAAGCCAATGCATTTATCTTTAATCTAGAGCTGGATTATTGAAATGTTGAACAGAAAATCTGCCGTTTTTATCACAAAGCAAATGCAACATATTTTTATCACAAGATGTTTTTTCATGTATCATATATTTAATTTTAAATTATCAGTTATTTATTCATTAATTATTAGACCGATGGATCGTATCTTCAGGTAGCTGAAAATTTGTGAAGCTTTCAATTACATAGCTATTGTTCAATAAAATATGACGAGAAAAGGATTTTATTTCCCTGTTCACGTTCCCTTCAAAACAACCCCGCTAGCTTCTTAGCAAACACTATTGTTTGCTGACTTGGTCGGCCAAGTATTTGGCTAGAGAATTACTAATAGGATTAAGTCATGTTTCCGAGCACGGTGATTTCTCAGAACGGCCCAGTGCGTTCCAGAAAACGGGGGATGTTTCTCGTCACGGACATGTTTCTCAGCACGGAACACCGGACCTACTAGTTGTCCTCTACACCATGTGCGCTTTAAAATAGCTTGTGTAACATGCAAAAAAAAAAAAGGCTTACTGTAATTTGCGAAACCGGACGAAACAAAGCAAAAGACAAAATGGGGCTTCATTTGGTGGATTTCTTTTCTAAATTTGTGAAGAAATAATATGATTTTATCATAATATATTTTAATGTTAGTGTATATATTTGTATTTGCGTTCACTTCTATCACTTTTAAATGTAGCATTTGCACGAACAAATCTAAACCGGGTCGGGGTTATTTATAAGAATCCCGTTTCTTTCGGAAACTTCAGTCAGCGGGGGCAGAAGGAGGGGGGGGGGGGGGGGGAGAGAGAGGCTTACGACATGCAACGAGATATTTAAAAAAAAAAAAAAAACAAATACAAAAACAAAAACACAAAATCACTGAATTTCTTCCAAAATGGTCTCTTTAGCATAACTTTACCATAACTATTCTGCAAAATTTACTGGTATATAGATATCCTTTTCCAAATCTTTTTAAATTTCAGTCATTTTGCGTGTTACCAAGCCACGGCTCTCCAAAAATGTAGCACAAATTAAAATAAGCTGCGTTTCTGTCCTGATATTGCCATGTATTTGAGATGGTTGAAAGAGCCAAGAAGACACGAAAACCACTTTCTAGTTATTTACGCTATGTTTAATAAGGGCTAATACACACGAATATGAATTATCTTGTGCATGAGATCACAACAAAACGGTCCTTTTGAAAGGGAAAACACTGAAGATGGGGACAGCCGCGTAATACTCTCCCCAAATGCTGCTGTGTCCATATTCCTTTCCTGCAATACGCTCTTTAGATTAGATTTCTCCGGTAGGTTGTCAATACCTACCTTTAAATACTTTCAAATATATATATATATAAAGTTGACAAATTTATGCCAAAATAGAAGTTTTAAAAGATAGGTTTTTTTACCAATAAAACTGAATTATATGAAAAAAGGTGTCACGTAGAATGTGTCCGCTTTAAATATTAGATATGTGGGTGAGAATAAAAAAATTCTCGTTTCATCTCGTTTCGCGAAGTACAGTGAGATCTCTCCCCTTCACCCTCAAATTAATACTGCGCATGAGCGTCGGATTCAGGATTAGTGTTTTTCTTTCTTCCTTTCTATATTTCTTTCTTTCTTTCTTTCTTAAGATGTTTGGAGGTTTTGAAAAAAAAGGAATTGTGAAATCCAGCTTTTGCCAAATGTGTTCGAGAAAGTCTTCTAAAACCTGTAAGAAAAATACTAAATTGACTTGTGGCATTTGCCTATATTTTAACAAGTGTATTTTGTATAATAAACAGATACAAACCTGTCAATCACAACTATTGATTTTATATCCAAATTGAATTATAAATGACAATGATTTGTGAAAGTCTTACGATTAACTGTTGGTCTCTGTTCAGGTGTTGTTGCATTGATCAAAAGTCGATTTCTATTGTGTTTTTGTATTGGTTAGTACTAAAAGTGGAACTGAAAGGGTTTCATGTGTAAATGCACTGGAATACAACACACAATGCACAAAACAGCTCAATGGAAATGAAAAAGACTGTACCCAGTAAACATTGCAATGTTCGTGCAACGTGGTATGGGCGTTGCATCTAACGTTGGTCAACGTTGGGTTTTGGTTGTTTATGGAAGTCGACACTTAAAGGTTGCAAATGAAAGTTGAAATATAGGTCTGTCTCCTTACAGTGTAGAGACGTTTGGAAAGAGACGTTGTATAGACAGACCTCTGGACAATAATAATCTAGAATCGTCATCTTGACAGCGACAATCATAGTGTGGTCAACCTCCATCACATTTGGGTCAACTGGTACCCTGGGATATTATGAAGTCGATTTCCATGATTATTTTTCAAAAGTATGTGGGTAAAACCTTGCGCACTCCTAAATATTGTTCTCATATTATACGACGTTGTTTTGGTCTATTTCGAAGTCACCTATCATCGCCACCATTTCGGTGAGTGACAGCATGAAAAGGTTGTTTTTAGTTGTGCATCTAACGTTTCTACAATGTCTATCCAACGTCTATTCAACACTGCACCAAAGACGTTGATTAGATGACGGAGAAAGTTGCATTTTGGTCTCGACCAAAAGAAACGTCTAAGCAATGTTAAAACGTTCAATGTTTTATCAAAGACTGGTTAGTCGTTGATCTGTGGTCGGGACCAATCACAATCAAAGTACAACCAGAGTTAATGCTGTCGTTTGGTCGGATCGACATCGCAACCTCAAATCGACGTTGGATCGACTTTAGAATGTTTATTGGGTAATCTGATTTCCAGGTTTGTTTACAATTGGCTTAGTCAATGACTGTGCTGAAGAAGAATGGAAAGACTTTATTCAGGGTCTAAATTTTTAGATGATTCTATCCGGGGGGATGTCACTTCGTGGCTTATGTGTTGCCTCGGCCATGCCTTTCTAACTAAAACAAATAAATTAATTACAACAGAGAAGATGGGGGTTTATCAGTTTTACGTACGCGGAATGTCAGTTTCGTTAACATGGGGGCATTTTTATTAAGTTCTCCGCGTTACTCAGACAAAAAGGCAGGAGCTGTTTCAGAATTCTGGTCTACGTCCAACAAACAGGGGAATTGTGCACACACTTCTTGAGTCTTGGTCAGTATTTAATTCCTGTTCTTTGTCAGCAGTCACGTGAGCTACTCAGCTGGTGGGTAACATCTAATGAGGTGAATGGTGAAAAAATGTTATTTGACAGTCCGCGTTTTTATTTGAGAGTCCGCGTTTTAGAATGAAAATAACAGTGTATGCACATTTTTTTATATTTTTTTTTAATTTCCGAGTTGAAGGACATTGTTCATGACTTGGGTAAATGCTGTAGTATGATTGGTCGATTCCCAAGTCAACAATTATTCAGTGTTGACGAGAAAGCGAAAGCCTATGGATATTGCAATGGTCTGTAATCAAATTCCCAGTTCAAGTGATATAACAAAGCATATATAGACTTACAAGACTTACAAGATATCAAAATATTGAACTAAAAATCGATATTGTTTTTGCTGACAAGTGTTAAAATGTCATGAAAATGCAGTGTAACCAATATGCCCCCTCCACGCCACTCACCGCCAGGATAATTGCCCAGGTGTGTGCACATTTGTTTAACCAGTATGCCCCCTCTCCCCGCCACTCACGTCCAGAATAATTGTCCGGGTTTGTGCACATTTGTGTAACCAGTATGCCTGCCCCCCTCCCTGCCCCCTCCCCGCCACTCGCCGCCATTCCCCGCCAGGAAAATTGCCCGGGTTTGTGCACATTTGTGTAACCAGTATGCCTGCCCCCTCCCCGCCACTCCCCGCCACTCGCCGCCACTCTCCGCCATTCCCCGCCAGGAAAATTGCCCGGGTTTGTGCACATTTGTGTAACCAGTATGCCTGCGCCCTCCCCGCCACTCCCCGCCACTCGCCGCCACTCTCCGCCATTCCCCGCCAGGAAAATTGCCCGGATTTGTGCACTGAAGGTGCATCATAGTGTCTTATGTGTGGTACCCTTGGTGCTCAGGAGCGTGCTATAGCTATAACTTAAAAAAAAAAACAGATACGAAAAGGGGACTTAAATAAGATATTTCATCCCCTTGTTAATGTGTGGTTACCACACGTAAACACCAAAATAGAAAATAGTAATATCTACTTGGAATGAATTTTAAAATGCAGTTTCTAAAGTCTACAGAAGAAGAAAGTCCTTCTGCTAAACACGGATTTTCATTTATTTCATATATATCATGTGTACCAATCTGCATCAGATTATCCACTTACCTGGTTTTGAAGATTCAAATACAGTGAAATGGTAAAATATTTTTTCTTTTAAGGTTCAGCAGTATTTTATACTGAATAACGGTATGACGTCACACATGAAAGGCAAGATAAAACTAGACCGTTTTCGCTACTGAGTAGCGACAATTACACTTGGATAGGATTCTGAATATTTACAACAAGTCATGTCAGATTGTCAGTTGCATCAATACTCTACGTAACACAGCGTATCCCAGTAGCATTCTAATCAAAATATTGATTTGAGGTTGTGTCAGTGATCCAGCTAAATCGCAATATTACATCCAGTTGTAATTTCGTTTTGATTAGTAGCGATTATAGAACAACGTCTATGGCACAACGTTAATTACACGCTGGACCAGAAGTTTTGCTGCCAGAAAAAAGCACTTTTGGTTGTAATTTGATGGTATTTATCGCTACCACAGCTCAACGTTATCGCAACGTCTTCAACATCCGTTGGATCAAAACGCTCTTTAGACGTGACGTTGCTTTTCATTGCGACACACCGACGGCTCACTGTTTGCGTACAGAGCGTTTAATTTTTTACCGATTTTTTTTTTTTTTGGGGGGGGGGGAGGACGTTAAGGAGACCTGGAATGGCAAAAAATGAAAGAAACGAAACAAGTATAGAATTTGCATTTAGAAATATAGAAATAACGGAGAAAAGGGAGAGGTCTGGCAAACCAAATATTCATAACTTTCACTCTTTTATAATGAAATAAGCTAGTACAGCCTTATATGGGGGTTTCAATGCCAAAATTTCAATTTACTTTCTTACATATAAGATATTAATGAATTTCTAAAAAAAACTGAGGTCAACCAACTAGATATGCCACATAATGTATCTGCCATATTTGGGAGCCTTAGCCCTAACGGTCTCAGAGGAGTTCGCGTAGTAATGTATGACCTAAAGTTAAAACACACTGATAAAAAAAAACCCTCCGGCGGTCTGTAGCACTGGGAGCACGAGTCTGAAAGCGTACAAGACTAAGGGGTGGTTTTCTTATCAGTTCAAAGACGAATGTAGTGTTATTTCGTTTTCTTTGTTTTAGTACAAATAAATTCTCTAATAATTTAGATAATTTTGGCACTATTCTATGATGCTTTCTGATCCGTTTTATGTCGTCAAATACACAGGTTCAGTAGTGCGCGTACCGTGACGTTTTCGATACTGAAAGGGAGGTGAGTACGGCTGTAGGCACCTACTGGGCGTGTTTACCAGGCAAAATACTCCTGTTTTCCTTTGTACTCGTACGTGTCAATCATGAAAAAAGGAAACACCTTACCGAATCGTACGAATTCAATTAACTATCGGGAATAAAAATCCCCAAGTGTAAATATTACGCAATTTTTATCGAATAAACTCTTCATATATTGAACGTATGTGATTATTTTATAACCACTCATTCAAACAAACGAAAAGTTATCAGAAAATGAATAGATATATCTCTGACATCATGTCATCAATGTGACCTCACCATTGTATTGTATTACGATTCATGACATTGCATGAAATTTTCAGAAAAGAGTTATGCCGAAAAATTTGGGCGATAACGAAAGTATATATGGAGCATTAATCCTAACGGAACAGACGCGAAACTCAATTTCGTAACCAATGACGCCGCCGAATATGAATGAAATATTCTCACATGATGATAATATATACAGCAAAGCCTGCCTCTCGACAAACCTGTATAATGTAGACAAGCAATCCAATTCAAATAAACTTAAAGAGTAATGTTGGGATAGCGGGACTGTTCTCTTTTTGTAATCCATATTTACTGTAATCCACCAGGTTTCACTTGGTACAATTGATCAATGATTTCAAATAATGTAAAAAAAAATTCCATGCTCGAATGAAATGATAACCGAGCTGTCGGAGATGTTTACTACTTGTACAGAATTGCGAGGCAGAACACGGTGGATTGGAGTGGCAGATTACCGGTATTACTAACAACGGTTCATTTAATAAGCAAACCTAACCGTTACAGCATAACCTGAGTAATCCGGATACCTTGCTAATCCGGACAAATTATGTGAGCCTCACACTGAAGAATATTCGTGATGCAATGTATATTTCACTATATTCCTAAGCTCCGGATTTGGAATGCGTGAAAGATTATAAAGTTTTTCTATGGGATTTTCCATCCCGCTTGTAATTCAGAACTACGCATATGGACGTTATGTCCAATCATTCTTATTCCACAGTTATATTTTTCTGGTTTTTAAAACGTTGTGAAAAGAATTGTCAATGAGAAATGGTTGAAAACACTTTTTATTAATTTATGCTTTCAAAGTTGTAGTTTTTATTTGTATTTCAACAGTTTGGGTTAGGCATATTAAATTAATGCTGATATAACGTATTTGAATGCAGGCCTTTTGCGTATTCTGCAAGCGATACTGCGTTGCTGTTTTAGGTAACTTTGTTGACACAATTTACTCTATAATAAATATTAATAAAGAAATAGGCAATGCTTTGTTCTAATTAAATTTAAAATCAAAGTAAATTTACTTTTAGAAAGTCGGGTGTTCTGACCGGGACTCAAACCTTGACTACTCAGCATTAACGTGTCCAAGAAATCGTACGCCCACAGCGACGCCACAGCGACTATACACCGTAAACTTCTATGAAATGGTGTGAATTGTGAGGTTAGAAAATAAACTGCGGTCTGTTGATCAACATGATCGTCATATTCGAATGTTAAACAAACCTATTTTTTAATCATTTTCCTCACCTTAACAAACTTTTCTATAATAAAGGGCATGTAACTAGAGCTATCAGTGCGCAACAACATCACCGTACGGGAACATATCATTTAGTTATATCAGCCAGCCATTGTCATTTTCGGAAATTGGTCGGCACAGTGGCTTTATCGGTGGCGCTAAAATAGGTTTACCTGTACGTCTCCTATCCTGGATTGAGAAGGTGCAAACTACAAATAGGTTTTAATGTTTCCCTCTTTGATAGCAGATGGCCCACTTGAAAAGTAAAAAGTAATTTCAGGCACTGCAGACAAATGATTAAAAACAACTTGGAACAACTTGGAAATGAAAAAATGTCTGCTAGTAGTCCAGTAAAATCAATACCTAGTCCTGGAAAAAATGCTGTGTCATGCCATATCAAGCCAGCCGCGATGACTTGTGCACTAGTTAACCAAGGGATCGCCTGCCCCATCCGCGATCCTACCGCTCATAAACGCCAAACTCCATTCACTAGTCCGTTCACCTGGGAATGGCTCTGCATCGAAACAACCCTTCCCTCCCTGCTCATTACTCTTGATACTACCGAACTGAGGCTGATCCGACGTTCTCTTCTGCAGTTACAGTGATGACGCATTTTCGCGTTTTTCGCGTTTCGCGTTTTTCATATGATGTTACGCGTTGTCCAATATGCGTCAAAACAATAGCAACGCACAGAACCACTCAATGCTTAATCCAATCAAATTTAAGACCGATCTGATTTTTGTTCCAGAGATCTGGATAACAAAGTCTATTTTCCACAACACATAATGACGTCATATGACGTCATGCGCGAAGCTACCAAGTTTGAAGCTGATCTCACGTTTCGTTCGTAAGTAATATCGCATGTTTCACATTTTGACGTAATATGACGCCATGCATTGTACAATATAATAAAACAGAATAGCAACACGTGGACCAACCGGAGGCATAATTCCACCAAGTCTGAGACAGAGAGAGAGAGAGAGAGAAGGAGAGAGAGAGAGACAGAGAGAGAGAGAGAGAGAGAGAGATAGAGAGAGGGAGAGAGAGAGTGTGTGTGTGTGAATACGGAAATGTTTCGACCTCCACGAAGGAAACATAATAAATGCAATATAGCACTCAGTTGTGATACAAATAGGTTAGTGAACTTTTGCTTCGAGAAAAGTAGGGCACTCGCTTTCGGGTACTTGTCGTAGCCTGCAGTCAATAACCTATTTTTGTCACATCTTCGTGCAGTATTCATATTATTTTGTGCGGAATTATGTTTTAAGATCGTATACAATCTTCGAAATTTGTATGCAAATAAGGTAAACTGCAATTATTGCGTGCTGTTGCATACTGCTGCATAGTGCTGCAAACAAAAAGTTTTATGATTTTATATGGTTTAGTTTGCTTTTATATTTTTTGCACGTCATTGTATACCCGAAAGCATGTGAAATCATAGAAAAGCAAGCTAAATCATTTGACGAGTTGCTCATTGATTTTGTCATGTTGACTTACACCCCTTCTTATACAGATGAATTCTGTTCTTAAAAGTCTCCGATTATGGTTCACTATTTAGTGCAGCTATGGCCTGTGCCATTAGACACAGACTGTGATCCTAATTCATGCAGCAAGCCTGTGTCATTCTGACACCCCTTCTTATACAGACTGTAATCCTAATTCATGCAGCAAGCCTGTCTCATTCTGACACCCCTTCTTATACAGACTGTGATCCTAGTTCATGCAGCAAGCCTGTGTCATTCTGACGCCCCTTCTTATACAGACTGTGATCCTAATTCATGCAGCATGCCTGTGTCATTCTGCTCATTTGCCGTTTAATCACCGTTATGGATTTTCACTTGTGTTCTCAACGGCCACTACATGAGTTCTGAGGATTGGCTCAGTACAATCAAAATCATACAAAGCCATACAAAAGCAGAAAAAAACATACTGAACTATATGGAAACATGTTTTTGGAAAGCCGCAAAAACAAAACAATCACCACAGTTACAAAGAAAAAGCACACAAGTGTTTTTATATTCCAGATTAGCTTAACGAATTCTCAGCAAATCCGCAGTATGGACGCTCACTGGATTTGCTTAGCTCAGCTTAAACTTCTTAATAGCGTAATGATCTAACGCTGAAGTGTAGCGCCACGTTCTGTTGTGTTATGCGTAAGCTAATCGCAAGCAAATTCACGGTTTAAAAAGGTGCGAATATAACCGGTCAGGATCGGTTAAGATAGCTTTTAAGCTGCAATATGAAAAGAACATCGCAGGAGTAGGTTTGCTTACTCAATCCAGATCAACTTGGAAACGTTAAGCAAATCCTGAGTTTACCCTCAGTATGAAAAGAGCATAAAAACACACTAATGCATAGTAAAGTGTACTTATTCCAAGATTAACCAACCAATGTAAATATGCTTGGGAGAACACATGGGATTTCAAAGCAAATTTTAAAGAAATTTAAGGGTCAGCTGAGTACTTGATTGTTCTGCACAAATGTAAACACTTGAACTTTGTTTAATGCCAAGAGTTGCTATACCTGTTACGGTTACTAGATCAGTACCTCGTTGGCGTGCAGAACAGACACGAGTTAGATCAGTTGTCGTATCCTGCCTATTTTGATTAGTTGTCGCTAGAGCAATTGTCGCTTGATAAACTTCCGCTAAATAAATTGTCTTATGATGTATTTTATCCCATCACAGTGTTTTTAAGTTTAATTAAACTAGAGAATCAACTGGTAACCATGAATTGAAAACAGAGAATTATTCAGTACTTTTTTTTCTCAGTTAGTACCCGTCTACTCCCCCCCCCCCCACCCCCCATAAAATAGCCAACTAAAACACACCAAGCCTAAAATTGAAGGAAATAAGGAATATCATAGAAGTGAAACCGTAAAGAGGAGGGGTTCTGTAACACATTTTAACGGATGCCTTGAAAGATTTAAACAGTAATATTTCTGTTTTGCATCGATTTTTAATTTGGTTAGATAATATTATTCAGTAAATTTCTCTGACAATTTGAATGGGCAATGTATCAATAACACTTATGACATACTAGGTGCTTGACAAGCCTTTCTGTATTAAACAGTGCGCAAGCAAAAGCAGTCATACTTATCTTCACTTGCTTGTCCAAATTACGCAGTTTACTCAAACAGTAAAACCTACAATTGGATTTGAAACATTGTGTACGGAATAGGAGGTGTCTGAATTATTCTGATTCTTACTACAGAAATTTAAAGGGACTGCAGTCATCTGTCCGAATTGGGCTTTACTGTGCTTAACTATCACATTTGTTCATTCTAATTGCATTGTTAGATCTTGAACACGGAATCGCATGAAAAGGTACTCTGCATTTATGTAAGTTAGTCTTATTCAGGAAGGCGTGGAAGGAAGGTGACCCTGATCGGGTAGGAGCGGAAAGAGCCAGATCTTTTTCAGGAAGGAAGGGAGAAGCTGACCTTATCCAAGGAGGGGTGGGAGAAGTTGATCTGATTCATACAGGAGTGAGAGGAAGCTGATTTTATTCAGGAAGGTGCGAAGAAGCGAAGACTTTATTCAGGGAGGAGTGGTAAGAAACTGACCTTAATCGGGAAGAAGTGGGAGAAAGCTGGCCTTATCTTTCACTGATGCTCATGGATAACTGATCGGAAGATGGTAAGAGAGCTTTTTTAAATAGGATTATTGACAGTCATTTAATTGTGAATAAAAATAACAGTTACGTAACTTATACCTCATTTCAAAGCTTTCCCCTTTGACAATGATTTTAAACAACTGAAATGAAAGTGATAACTGCAAATTAGTTTCTCAGTTACCGAAAAAACATAGTTTTGCTGTATTTTTTAATACTGAAAATCCAATAAAAGATATTTATTACCTCGATGTGAAACTGTCCAAATCGCGATATTTTGAATGATGACTCATTTGCTGTAGTCGCGTTAGATCTGAAGGATCCGACATTTCAATATTCAGTATTTTTAACAAAATGAATTACGTTGTAAATGATCAATCTAGCTAAAGAATATCACGAAATATTTCTGGTGTTCAGCTCGAGAAGAAGGTTAATGCTTTATAAAACTTACCGAATACGACCGATTTAAAAAAGTGTTCAAGATGGTTTCACATTTCTCTGGGGGTGTGGGGGGGTAGGATGATTTTCTAGTTGATTTTGCTGTAATATTTTTATTGATAGTTGCATTTCAGCAGATAAATAACCAGCTATTACACGGACCACTTATAATAAATTTGCAAGGTTTCATTCTTTCACTTTATATTTTTCAATAATATCATTTGTTTCTTTACGAATCAATGTTTATGAATTTCCTGAGTCGTCGTTGTCGATTACTTCGAGGATTCGGAGATTAAGACTGTGTGTGCATGTGCCTGGGGATTACTGAGGGCATGAAGGTGGTGGGTTCAATTAGGAATTAAGATATCGCAGTATTTCGTAAAGTGTTCACATTAAGTACTCAGAATAAAAGAAACGCGTATCTCATATCTTTATTTGTCATCTCCACTAAAACACAAGGCATTTAACTACAAAACTAAACACCCTACAACAAGAAAAATCTCAACCCGTCATCTTTGGCACAACATTAACTCCTCAGTCTTTGAGTGGTGAGTGGTCACCATAATAGCTGGTCAGCCAGACGTCATATATACAATGCTGTCACGACCAGCTCACAACCGCTTGTCCTTTGTTTGGTTGTCTGTCCAACATCAAGTCCACAGACCACTGTTTGTGCAAAGTATATAATACTTGACGTTAAGACAAAGACTTTCATTAGACATTGGACGAAAACTACACACTGTAACAACAGCATGGGGTAGAAGATAGTCTAACAAAATGGTAACCAGAAAAAGGGTAAATGCCTATTGCAGTGTTTCCAGATCACATAAAAATCGCAATACTGTTGGTAGCAACGGGTAATGCTAACCGCCTGGTGACTGGTCCTACACAACACTGAGCATCCAGCCTTCCGCCTCGCCCTCCCCGACACCTTCCGTCAGTGATATCTTCACGCGTTTATTACGCTGGCGACGGTTACAGAACCAGACTCGCACGACTTCCTTATCGAGTCGCAAGGACGCCGCGATTGCCGACACGTCATAGGACGATGGCTTCGGCTGGCGTGCAAAGTGGCTTTCCAGGGACTGCTTCGCCTGTGAGTTGATGGTTGTACGCCTCTTTCTGCGCTTATCGACGCTCGCTGCAATTTAAAAAATCCGTATGAAACCACGAGTAACTTCAAGCTTGAATTATAGAAGTGTGGTATAAATGTTGTATCATTTTAATATTTCATAAACACACCCGAATATATGAATAACTGACCATTTAAAATCGTCACGGGTATGACCACATAAAAGATGTAACCAAGAAGTGTTTTGCGTCAGAAATGTGCCAGCAGAATAGTCTCTATAAGATTGTCGAAGAAATACGAATTGTGGCATTGGAAGTGAGACGGTGAAAGCCGGTGTCCAAAAGTCGGCAACTGATAAAAACTTCTAACACATCAAATCACCAACTTTTTTTAAAGGGCCGCAAAACAAATATGAACAAACCCTTCCCATTCATAGAGAGATAACTGTTTGAAAGAACATAGCGGATGCTGTGCAGAGAAGCAAATGTAAAACTAGACCGTTTTCGCTACCGAATAGCGAAAATTACACTTGGGGGTCACAAAAAATACGATTCTAAACTCTTGACCCCTTACATATCGTCTTTTAGGCCCAAAGGGTCGACATTAAGCTCAAAATTGTTCTACCTGTAACTGTTTTTAAGATAATGGTCAACTTCCCATTTTTGGCCTTGGCCATGACCGAGGAGGTCCAGGTCATCCAGGTATCTCTTATATATCATCTTTTAGGCCCAAAATCTCTAACCGTTTTCGAGATAGTGGCCCACTTCTGATTTTTTACTTTGACCATGGCCGAGGAGGTGAAGGTCACAAAGGACCTCACATATCGTCTTTTAGGCCCAAAGAGTAAAAAATAAGCTCAAAATCGCTCTCTGCCTATCTGTTTTTGAGATAATAGTGCTTCCGGTTTTTTACTTTGACCATGTCCGTCAGAGGAGGTCAAGATCACCACGAATCCGTTAATACCGTCTTTTAGGCACAAAGAGTCGAAAATAAGCTCATAATCGCTCTATCTCTAACCGTTTTGAGATAGCGGCCCCGTTCTCTAAGGTTATGGTTAAAAATGTAGCTTTCAGGGCATCTAATCATGCTTTAGCATTGAGCCAAATTTGATCACTCTTTAATTGAGTCAGGGCTGCTGTCAGCGAGGAGCGTCAATACCACCTGGTGGTTCTGAGGTCCCTTGGTGGCACTAAGGTGCCTGGCTATAAATAAATATTTTAACACTTGACAAGCCTTTGGCTGGCAAGGGTTATATGAATTTGTGTGAGCAGCCGTTCGTCCTTTTTTTCTTCTTGACAATTTTTCCGATTTTTTGTGTCTCCTTCTCTGACAGTATGGGCCCTGGGACCATGAAACTTGGGACTTGTGAAGAGCCTGATCTGAACGTGTGCATGTCACTTTTTATTTTCGTCTTCGATTTCGTTTTCTTTGTTAAAACGCCATGTGAAAAGAGTGTTTTTTTGCAAGTAAATGCAGAGCATTTAACGCAAATCACAGAATACAGTTGCTGAGCTTTGTGCGAGCTCTCACCGAGTAAATAGATAACACAGCGTATGACTGCTCATTCAAACTTAAGCCAACAAAAACCAAACACTACTCGGCTTATAAGACGTATTCAAGCTTTGTTGTTTGCAATATATTATTCAAGAAATAACCCATTGAAAGAAATGTTTTTTTTTTTTTTTTGTTTTAATTTTTGTCAAGTGCTTAACATTTCGCTAGCGAAATAAGGTTCTAGTTATTCAGTGATACTGTTGGGGCTTTTCACAACCCTCTCCCAACGTTTCTGAAAATATATGTTTTTCTGTTGCCGTTTTCAGAAAAAAAAACAACATAAATGTGCATTGAAACATAAATGACCCTTGAAAACGTTTTCCACACTTGGCTTTAACTTTAATTCTTTAAAAACCCACTCGAATATTGACGTATACAGTTTCACACGACATAACAGTGCACAGCATGCTGGGTGATGCACTTTCATACACTTTCACACGACATAACAGTGTACGACGTGCTGGGTGACGCATACACTTCCATACATTTTCACACGACAGATCCACTTTCGTATGTGACCATGACTGTATGTAAAGCACTGTTTTCTGGGGACGGAACATAATATACAGTAAAACCTCATTCTGAACAAACCCTGAAATACCGGACAACCGCCAATACCGGACAAGAATTCTCAGTCCCGTTTTTCCCCATTGGTTTCCCCCATTGACCCCTGAAATACCGGACATCTCTATATACCGGACAAAATCCGCCAGTCCCCACCCCTCCGTTGTCCGATGTAGACAGGTTATACTCTAATGAATTCAGTTTTAGAATAATTGGGGACATTGAGTTAGGGTACTCAGTTAATTTTTGCACTGATGTTGTCGATTAAGTGCCAGCTTCGTCCACACAACCCTTATTCTGTTCCTACCAACCACACACCCCTACTCGGCAGCTCTCCGCCCCGTCCTCGACCTACCCCCCCCCCCACCCTCCCAACCTTTGAGCTGTCATTTCAAAAGTGAGAACAGCAAAGACTGTCCACCAACCGTCGTGGCTGAGGGTGTAGATACGTTCTGTCTCTTGCAGCCAGTGCTCGAGGATAGGGCGCAGCTTGCAGGCGTTCTTGTAGCTCAGTTGGAGGTTTTCAAAGCGGCAGATCGTTGTCTGGCTGAACACGGAACCGTGCACGCGAGCAAGGGAGCTTCCTGTCAGCGACAACAATGCCACACAACTCTTGTTCTTTCTTTCCTTGTTTCATTATTTATTTAATCAAATATTTTATTTGAAAAACACTCTATAGCTCGGAGAGCTATCATGAAATCATTGTTTTTAAAATTAAAAATGTAAACAAATGTAAACTGAAAAGTGAAAATGCAAAAAGATAAAAAAGAAAACAATCACTTAGTTATTTATTTATTTTATTTATGTATTAACTTATTTATTTTTTACAGTTATTAATGTACTTTTAGTTTTGTAAGAGCCTTTATGTTTAATTCTTCAGGTTGTGAAATATACACTTGAATGTTTCTGAAACTGATTACAACAGGTCAAGTAAAACAATAAATTATCCGCGATATATCACGACAAATCACCAGATATCACGACATTGCCACTAGAATAACAATTTTTGGTGTTTGACAAACATTTGCAGCAAACTGACGCGGTTTGCGATCTTGTTTTCTTTAATTAATTAAATAGCTCTGCGATTTAGGGACAAAATACATGTGACCCCATGAAAGCAATATGCATTGCCGAATTTTCTTCAGCCTTCGCGTAAATAAAGTGGTTTGCTCGCCTCCTTTTTTCTGTTACAGGTTCGCGAGTTTTGTTCAAAGCTTTCCTTGTGGCTGCATTTTCGGGCGGTCGCGGTATGTCTACCTTAGCCTTTACCCTGCCAGAGCAATTTACGTCACAGTTATGCTGACGTCACAGTGGCAGGTGACGCCACAGCTGAACATACGGGTAACGTTTCTATGCCAATTCCTAAAAGTCGTATCCAGGCGATCACTTTGCTGTTTTGCACTGCTTGAATCAAGACGTGTTTTACAGAATTCTCGCAAAAATGCTCTTTTTTGGCGATTATATGCGCATTTTTTTGGTGCTCGCTCTCACATTCCGTGTGCCAAATACTGGCGAGGACGGGAATGGAGTGTTTAGGTCGAAACCATCGGTGCCGACCACTTATATTGGTGATTTGTACGCAAAGTGAGTAGTTTTTTTTTTTTTTTTTTTTACACTGGTTAAAAAAAACTCAATAACTATACTTGAATTTTATCTCAGTGCGAAACGCGAAAAATGGAGATTAATTTTGCAACCATACTCAATCTGTGTCACTTTCGTTAAAATGGGGGTTGGTTGGAATTTTCAGTCAGCCCTAAACGTTTTTCCAAAAAGTGTGCACTCTGCATTTAAAAAAAAAAATGATGAACCAAAATTTGTCTGTCTTGTTTATTTTCTATAACTGCAGTCGTGTCGTTTGGTTAAAAAGCGGCCATTTATTTTTCAAACTTGACACCCGCAAATTTGTTCTATGTGCACTACCTTACAGGAATTCGACAGTATTGAACTATGTTTAACACATACATGTTGTTGTTGATTTCAGAGGCATGATCAAGTATCTGGGAAACGTCCCTACAGGTGTGGGCGTGGCCTGTGAGTACATCGGTGACAGCGTACTGTCCGCTCTGTCTGCTGCTGAGGCGGAGACAGCTGAGCACGTGATCAGGCGCTCCTCATTGGCTACTGGGCATCACGTGGATTTCAGTCAAATGGGTGTTATACCAGCGAAGCCTGTGCGTCTCGGGTTAATCGCAGATCACGAGGAAAAGGAACTCTGCTCCTTTGTAAATGCAGGTCTCGTCATATCCACTTGTGTACCCATCTGTGCGGTTTTGTCTTTGGCTGTGCTGTTTTACGTCAAATCTGATTTCCTCAGGTCAGTGTGGGCCATGGCTGTCCGTGAAATGTTGTATTCAAAATCTGACGTGAGACTTTTGGAATCTGTGAATTTATTGGCGAAAGAAAAGGCAAAGCTGGAGATGGAACTGAAGGAGAAAGAAAAGCGTCTCTCAGAGCTCAAGTCTGACTTGGTCAGTTCCCAGGCTCAAGCTTCGGCTTATGTCAAGCACCTTCAGATTAGTAACGAAGTGATCGATGAGACCTATAATTATTATCACGAGCAGTACGACTCCTTCGTGGCCAGGTGTTTGTTGTACCACAGGCCAAAGTACAGCAAGAAGTACAGGAGAAAGAGCCACATTGGCAAGCTCTCCAGTCTCGTGTGTGACGTGGACAATGGCTCGGCTTCCTGTTGCTATAAAATGTGTAACAGTCGCTGTAAAACCTCCAAATGTCACGGCTCAGAATTCCGCTTTACTGTGATAACCATGTAATTTCCTTCAATAGTTCATGTACAACTTGCCTGTCTTTTTTTGGTTTTGCCCACTATATATTTTATCTTACTGATGTAAAAAGAAAAAAGCAAAGCCTAATCAATAAATTTCGCAATTTTAATATCTGTTCAATTATTTCTTTCTTTTCTTTACTAAATAAAGAGTATATGAACTCGCCAGGTGTCAAACCAGATTTTCAACTGCTATTTTTCTATCTATATTCGTAAAATACGAAAGGCGAAGAGAACTATATCCTTGTTTCTCATCCCGGCCGGGTCACTACAATCGCAAATAAAAAAAAATCGACGGGCTAATCGGAATTAAAAAATTAAAAAGTAAAAAAAAAAAAAAAAAAAAAAAAAAAACCTGGAAGCCGGAGGGCAGGAAAGATACTGTAAACAGCTTCTCAGGGCAGAGATTAACTACAAATTTTGCGTTCGTGCCTCTGGCCCTCGCATTTTTTTTTATATAATTGGCCATTCAAACACTTCAAAATAGCCACATATAAAATGAGAATATAGGTGTCATGTAATACAACTGGTCTTTATGAACCAACGAACAAGGAAAAGAACAAAAAGAAAGAAAAAAAGAAACAAAACAAAAAGAAAAAAGGGAGAAGAATTTTGGCCTATACCGGTTCAAAAATAAAACAAATCAGCCCCGGGGAGGCGGGAGAGAGGATGGGCGGGGAGCCTTTTATCCTCGAGAAAAAAATTTAAAAGATCTCCAGCCTGGTCGAAATTTGGAAAAAAAAATTGTGGTGGTTGTGATGGTGGTGGTATTGGTGGTGGTTGTGATGATATTGGTTTTTGGTGATGGTGGCGGTGGTGGTGGTTTTGGTGATGGCGGTGGTTGTGGTTGCGGTGGTGGTGGTGATTGTGGAGGTTGTGGTGGTGTTGGTTGTGGTGGTTCTATCAAGCACGGCCAGATAAAAAAGTTTGACTAAAGGAATTTTTAAAAAATCGACCGACCGACCGGATGTATAAGACTTTAAATAAAAAAAAATACCTGGGAAGTAGAAGATGTGATGGAAAAGACCTGTTGGAGTAGAAATTTGCACATAAATTTTGTATTCCACATGTAACGACAAGAAACACTTCAATAGCTTCAAAGTAGCACTTTTAACTTAAGAAACAAACTTCCTTGCCTTATATTATTTTTTATTCTAACGATATCCTTGGGCTGAAAATAAAATGTCCATGCAGTGCATATCCTCTCAATTTTAAACCTTTTAGAGGCAAGAAGAGAAACAGTTTTGCTTCTCATCTCATTTTTAAAATTGACCGAAAACATTAAACTCGGACAGGGCCGATCTTTTTTGCAATTTTCAATGACATTGGTCAAAATTCTTGTTTTTAATGGAAATTTCATTGTTCCTGCCTGGTCACTTATTTTCATTCTTCCGATTTTGAGACCCTCCCCGGGGAAGAAGAAAACGTTTTTAACAGGACAACAGTTAAAAGGAAACAGGAAAAAAACATTATTTTTGTTCAATCTAAAATTCACTACCTCCACCCCCCTCTCCCGCCCCACCTCACCAGTTCCCCTGTTCCTGAGATTAAGTTCGTCCTAACATTGAATTCACTACCTCCACACCCACCCACTCCGCCCCCCCCCCACCCCCACACACACACCTCCCCAATACCCCTCTTCATGAAATTCTTACCGACATTTGTCTGGGTGAAGCCGAGTTTTATCCTTCTGTGTTTAAAATTATTGGCAAATCTTTCTAAATCTCGAAGCTTCTCTCTGTTGACTTCTTCCTCCTCGAAACAGCCTGCATCTGGATCGTGACTCGTGAGTGATTTCAGATCCTGTTGACGTTTAATAGCTGATCCAGTGTCCTTACTTGCATTTATATGGTTGCCTTGGGAACAGTGACCAGTAGCTGAATTATACCGGTTTTTAAGAAAGGCGCGCCCTGGGTCAAACTGTTCACTCACTGATGGCAAAGCGAATAGTCCCATGGGCGGGTGGTGGGGGATCGGCAGCACTGGCCAAAGAAACGGTCTCAAGTAGTTGTCCATAAAAAGCGAACCCTCATATTGAGGTGAGCCATGTAGCATGGGCATTTCATTGAAAATCAAATTATTTGAAGGATGTTGCATATTTAAATATGTCGGCTTTCCAAAATCTGTTTTCAAATTTTGATTCATCGTTAATCCCTATAATTGAATAAAAAACTCAAATTGCGGCTCTATTAAACAATAAGTTTGTTTCTATTTCTTTTCATATACTGATGTTACTATTCTGGAGTTCTAATTCTTTGACTCCCATGTCGCGGATCCCACTGTCACCTGGCAAGTTGCACCAACTGATGGCGAGCCCGTTAGAACAATACTGAACCACATTACCATGACAACGATGAGTTACCGCCGTAAAGACTGGAGAGCTGAATAAATGACCAGGGTGTTGACATTTTTACTCCCACCCTATTGCAAATCTACGACAAAGCGATTTAGTAGTAACATCATTTGGATTAAGAATTTCAATTCATAACCGCGAAGAACTGCCTAGTAGATTCTCAAGAGGGGGTGGACTTAATAAAGCCCCTTTACCCATTTTAAAGCACAACTGCTTTGTTTGTTTTAAGGTTGCTATAGCAAGGCTTTGTTTTGCTGTCCATTATCCTGATTTGAAGCCCGCCATTTTCATTTGAGTCTCCTCTGTTCTCGTTTGAGGCCCGAGTTTAACGTTTTGTCGCATTTGAGGCCCGACACTCTTAATTTGTAGTCCGCGGCTTCCATTTTAAATGCAATAGGCGATAAATTTGGTCAAACAAATACGCCACAGTATCCCAGATAGCGGTAAAAATGTTGCTTTTGTTTGTGTTATATTTCATAGATTAAGAAATAATGGGGCCCATTTTGAACATCCTAAATTTTGAAGTTAAAAATCATTGTTGTTAGTATAAGAAAAAGTTGCTGTTCCGCACCCCCCCCCCCCCCCTCCTCCCGGAACATCCCATGGCTTGCCTCCGTAAACAACTGGCGTTACTGCATCAATGATTGTATCTGGGATTAGTAATGCACACGACAGTGGATTATCTGGGACTGTGTATTGAAATTTGTAGTTATCGAAACGCGATGCATCAATCGTCTTGTGACATCTGCTCAAGAAAAAACGACTGTCCATTTGCATGAGAGGGTGCTGGAAGATCTTAGTATCTCCTTATATTTATCATGTTCTCACACATTTAAATATTAACTACGAATTTTTGGGACTGCTATGCATTAGATTTCGTTTGTTGTTCCCACGTCGGTTTCATTAAAATGGAGGGATAACCCTGTAGATTCTAAACAGTTGCCAGTGAACACTCTATATTTATTTCATGATTGTCAGTACGCGTAGAAAAGATGCAGTTGTATTTCAACTGGTAGATACGCCCGGTGTAACAGTATATTTTGCCCCCTGTACAGCTTCCTCCCCCCCTAACCCTGGTATTTTTTTTGCCCCCCCCCCCTATTGGTACCACTTCCTAAAACGAAGATGAAGTTGAACATATAAGAAAGCGCTTTATGTATGATGTGGATGTTATTTATGATAATCTTAGCGATCAGGGAGTATCAACATGGGCTCTCTAAAATGATAAAAAGGATATTAAGAGAAAAATAAAGAACTTTCCGATCAAGAACGCCTTTTAATATCTTGTTTGAATTATGTTGAATTTAGTCGATAGAGTAGTTCAAGATAGTTTTATACAGATTCATTGAGTCCATTTATTCTCACGAACAAACATTATCAAATATATTTACCAAAAAAAAAGTTCGGGGGGGGGGGGGGGCTGAATATACTGGAGGGAGGGTAGAAGATAATATAGCTTGGGAGACAGTATCCAGGCGATCACTTCGCTGTTTCTCACTGCTTGAATCAAGACGTGTTTTACAGAGTTCTCACAAAAATGCTGCTTTTCGGCGATTATTTGCGCATCTTTATGGTGCTTGCTCTCACATTCCGTGTGCCAGATTCTGGCGAGGATGGGAATGGGGTATTTAGGTCGAATCCATCGGTGCCGACCAGTTATAGCTACGACGGAATTAGATTTCCAAGTGAGTGTACTGTAAGAAAAGGCAGCCTTCACTCCGGGCCATTTTGGAGAAAGCAGACGAAGTTGGCGGGGGGGGGGGGGGGCGTTGGAGTGGGGGCGGGGTTATCTACATCGAAAATTTTATGGTTATCGAAGGCCCATGAAATCAAGACGATCACTTCCAAAACAATGCTTCTTCCTATCCTTAAATTTCATTTAATGTTAATCGAAAACTGGCAGCTGGTTGTATTTTGGTCAAAGATAGCTTTGAAACTGAAATAGATCGTTAATTTTCGTCGTCATTTGAAAAGATCGCTGAATTAATTGTTGATGAATTCGAAAGGTCGTAAGATCGTTGCCTGCGAATGTTATCTTTATTACATCTTTTTGATCTACAGTTTACGAAAACTAAAATCATGTGATACCGGAATATGTCCATCGGCCTGCTTGCTGTGATAGATATCTAAGCCGTTTTGAGCCGTTTTTTTCTTCAGCCCTGAATATGGACAATATTTGTGTTGATTTTTGGCTTGAATCGGAGCACTGACTTTTGAGGCCAGGGTGTGTGCTGGCTTCACTATATAACAAGCCCTCAGAGGGCAAAGATCATTTTGCTTCGATTTCTCCTGCAAGGAGAAAGGACCTCTACTGTCTCCGGAGCAAACAGCTACTCTCCCTGCCCTAGTTCCATTTCAAAACTGTCCTTTTCAAGTTACAGACTTCAATCCGTTTCAAACGAGCCTGTTTTCTTAGGTTTTAGTTATCAGGCGGAATCATCCTTTAATGCCCCCTCCCCACCCTCACCCCCCCCCCCCCCCCACGAAGATCTTATATTTTTATAGGGTAGGGCAAGATTCCCCGTTCCTATGTTTCTCGTTTTCATTCGAAGTTTGAAGCAGAATGTGGTTCACTTTATTTTTTGCCGAGCCGCCCCTCCCCGTTTCAAACAATTTTTAAAGATTTTTTTAATGTTCTACAGAATTTTTTGAAGCTCCTAAGTAACCTCCATGATTTTGTGACGAAATAATCACTGTCCATGTCCATGGAAAGTCCATTGTCGTAGTGGTATTTGTGACGTCACCATCGCATCGTGACGTTTCACCACGTTTCTATGAAAGTCGTATCCAGGCGATTACTTTGCTGTTTTTCACTGCTTGAATCAAGACGTGTTTTACAGAGTCCTCACAAAAATGCTTCTTTTTGGCGATTATATGCGCATCTTTTTTGTGCTTGCTCTCACATTCCGTGTGCCAAATACTGGCGAGGACGGGAATGGAGTATTCAGGTCGAAACCATCAGTGCCGACCTTTTATATTGGTGAAATATACTCAAAGTGAGTATCTGTGAAATTCAGACTTTTTCAACCATAATTTTATAAATCAACATATTTTCAGTGCAAAAAATGTTTGAAAGGTGTCGTATTATATAGCTGTTTGTGTGCTTTCGCTTCTCTATTAAGAGCACATCAAATATACTCATTTCTTTTTTTAAATAGAAATATTATTTTACTTTTTTTTATTTTGTATGTTAACAGATATGCGACTTCACTCGGCGAGGTTGCTGGGGATTTCTCTGGTAGTATTACCGCAGCCGTACTCCCAACATTTGAGTACATCAGTGATAGTTTACTGAACACGCTGTCCGCTACTGGGGCGGAGCCAGCTGAGCACGTGATCAGGCGCACATTGGCAACTGGTCAGCAGCCGCAATTCAGTCAAATGAATGTTGTACCAGCGAAGCCTGCACATCTCAGCCTCATTGTGAACCCAGAGGAGAAAATGTGCCCCCTTGCGCACAGCAAATTGGTCACAACAATGGGTGTATGTCTCTTTGTACTGCTCGCTTTAGCGGTACTCGTCTATACCAAGTTTACTTCCATCAGATCGGTGTGGGCCATGGCTGTCCGTGAAATGCTGTATTCTAAGTCTGATCTGAAACTGCTCGAGTCGGCTTATATTTTGGCTGAGGAGAAGGCAAAGCTAGAGATGGAACTGAAGGAGAAAGAAAAGCGTCTCTCAGAGCTCAAGTCTGACTTGGTCAGTTCCCAGGCTCAAGCTTCGGCTTATGTCAAGCACCTTCAGATTAGTAATGAAGTGATCGATCAGACCTATAATTATTATCACGAGCAGTACGACTCCTTCGTGGCCAGGTGTTTGTTGTACCACAGGCCAAAGTACAGCAAGAAGTACAGGAGAAAGAGCCACATTGGCAAGCTCTCCAGTCTCGTGTGTGACGTAGACAATGGCTCGGCTTCCTGTTGCTATAAAATGTGCAACAGTCGCTGTAAAACCTCTAAATGTCACGGCTCAGAATTCCGCTTCACTGTGATAACCATGTGCTAAAATTAGCGTGCAGAAGAATAGTAATGTCACATTTTCGAATTATGACCGCGAAAACAGTGACTAGATCGTGATGGAGCGAATATCGTGAAATTGTAATTATCTGTCTTATCCACTTATGTTTTTTCACCTTGTGCTGACAATAAAATATGCTTTTAACAGCGTTTTTATTTGTTATTTTCAAGTCCTTTAACATTGAGAAATTTTACTTTTTTCAGTCGGCTGTCCTAGAATGGGGCACTTGCACGTTTTAGCTCACCTCACTTCCGTTCAGAGCTTGAACGCCGTCCGGAGGTGAGAGCTTCTTTTCAAGTTCTACCCCTAGTGATTAACACTGATCGTTTCGATCGTTCGATTATAAGACACGCTTTCTTCCGCTGGACTATTTCTTTTCGTCTTTTCTTTTTTTTTTTTTTGACAACCCGCTAAGACTCGGCATAATTTTAAATGAATACGAAAACAGACGTAAAATGTTACCTTTCTGAGGCCTTTCGTCCAAGTGACTCCCGACAGGCGGGATAAAATGCGGCCGGTGTCAAGACCATCACTTACATGATAATCAGCGAAAGTTGACAGAATGGCACACTTTTGATTATAAAGGCTCCGAAGCTTTTTGACAGGTCTTTTTTTAAACTGCTGCTAATATTCTCCAGTAGGAATGGGTGGGGAGGCGGGGGGGGGGAGGGGATGCAGAAAATATGAGGTTCTGCATGGATATAATCGACATTAACAAACGCCTCTGCTAAAATAAAACGCAAACGAGAAGTCGTATTGAGATGAAATCAAATCAAAATATTTTGCTCCAACACAACACGAATGCAAATTGCAACACATCAAGAAAACACAACTTGTGGTTTTTTTTCCTCCTTTATTAGCTCAGTGCAGCGTATCACATTTCCCACCAGTTCATATACAGCGATTTCATTACACAGTTTGTACGGCGCACTCAGTTGGCCTTGTGCTGGATCCTCCTGTCTCGCTCCTCCGCTATCGTCAGCCGGATTCCCCTACCGCGCGGCAGCGACACCCACGACTTGTTACCCTTGCCGATGATGAACACGTTGTTCAACCTGCAACACACCACCAACCACATATAAGTCCTGTAACAACCTGCAACACACCAACAACCACATACAGCTCCTGTAACACACCACCAACCACATATAGGTACTATAACAACCTGCAACACACCACCAACCACATGCAGGTCCTGTAACAACCTGCAACTCACCACCAACCACATACAGGTGCTGTAACACGCCACCAACCACATATAAGTCCTGTAACAACCTGCAACACACCAAAAACCACATACAGGTCCTGTAACACACCACCAACCACATATAAGTCCTGTAACAACCTGCAACACACCAACAACCACATACAGGCCCTGTAACACACCACCAACCACATATAAGTCCTGTAACAACCTGCAACACACCACCAACCACATACAGGTCCTGTAACACACCACCAACCACATATAAGTCCTGTAACAACCTGCAACACACCAACAACCACATACAGCTCCTGTAACACACCACCAACCACATATAAGTCCTGTAACAACCTGCAACACACCAACAACCACATACAGCTCCTGTAACACACCACCAACCACATACGGTTCCCATAACAACCTGCAACACACCACCAACCACATACGGTTCCCATAACAACCTGCAACACACCACCAACCACATACGGTTCCCATAACAACCTGCAACACACCACCAACCACATATAGGTCCTATGACAACCTGCAACACACCACCAACCACATCCGGTTCCCATAACAACTCGCAACACACCACCAACCACACACAGTTCCTGTAACAACCTGCAACACACCACCAACCACATACGGTTCCCATAACAACCTGCAACACACCACCAACCACATACGGTTCCCATAACAACCTGCAACACACCACCAACCACATACAGCTCCTATAACATTCGCAACAAAATTTAAACGGCCCACCTCTTTTAACATAATATGGTTAAGTTTCAAGCCTATAAGCATTCTCACAACCCACCCCCCCCCCCCCCCCTCCATCTCCACATTCCCTACGCCGGCATCTCTACACTGATTTATATTTCGAGTGTTTTACTTTGGAAAAAATGTAAAAGGGTACAATTAAACAGCAAGTTCTATAATACCCGTTACGCCCCCAACCCCTCACCCCAGCCTCACAAGCCCCGCCTCTGACCTCGTGGCGAAGGTGTTGCCGGTCGAGTCTTTGATGTGCACGACGTCGAAGGAGCCCGGGTGGCGTTCCCTGTGCGTCACGACGCCCACACGACCCACGTTGTGTCCTCCCGTCATCATGGCCAGGTTGCCTGAAACACGCGTTATATCCCTACTACACCGGCCCATCTTAGATTTTCTAAAAAAATCATTTCTTTTTAAAAGCACAATTTCGACAGTGTTCTGAGCGGAAACAGTCTGCATATAAACTTCCAAAAATAGCACATCTCGCTGTGTAATACCTTATCTAAATCTACATTCTAAAGGAAAACCTTCACGTACGCAGACAATGACATGAAAAAAAATGCAATTAATTGGGATTATCAAATATTGGGTATACTATAAGATATTTGGGATTATTTAAAACTAAGCACAATCCACTGTGGAGGGACAATAAGCAATTTCCATACATACACAAATGCATATTCTCTTTTTATCCCGATCAAAAACTGATATGACCCCTTAACCCCCCCCCCCCCCCCCCCCCCAGATGTAACACAACTAATGCAAGAACCAGATGTTCTTATATAATTCTATATGCATTTTCCAGCGACCAAAAATCCTGTTCCAGATTCTCACTCTGCACCGTATTTTTGTTTCATCTCCCAAGAGCAAAACTCACCAGAATCAAACTTGATGAATTCCTCGATCTTCCCTGTGGCGATATCAATCTTGACCGAGTCGTTGGTCTTGATAAGGGGGTCAGGGTAGCGGACAGTGCGTCCGTCGTGCGTCGTCAAGTATGGCACCCCCTTCAGCGCCACACCAATCTTCCTCACCTTGCACAGTTTATACTGCAAGCAAACACGTAAGACAACCTCAAATATATACCCATTTTTTCTTGGCGTACCCGACGTCTGTTCACACCCGGACATTAGCACAATACTTAAACATACTGAATTGCTACAAGGAACAATTTTTCCAACGAACTTCAGCACAACATTAATTCAACCAACACAGATATCAAGGCGCTGTTATTTGTAAGTTATGAAAGGAACACACTTTGTCCAATTCCTTGGGTAATGCCATGAAACACTCCATTGAGGTTTAAGTTGCATGGCGACCGTGAAATTGTTTTCGTCTCGGCCCATTTTTGACCATGACACCATATCAGGTGCACACAGCTTCGACTGGGCCACAGATTGGAAGATTTTCGATTCATCAGCAGATCATCCAACCACTGCATACTCGGCAAGCAGCTCTGACAAGCTTTTTTTTTCCATTATGATTATTTAGATTTTCATAAACTAGCGTTCTTTGGCATTATTCTATACAAAAACATAACCGCGCGATAACAGCTAAAACTTCACATTTTTAACTGATTTTTTTCTTTCTTTCAGAAACAGTTTGTAAATCAGGATAATTTCACACAAATACTCCGAGCTGTGCTGTACGCAAGGCAACAACACGCAATCACTCAAATCATCATTGTGTAAAGTGACAACTCTCCGGATACATACTGCACGCCAACAGTGCACACTCGCCAAATTTACTGAGCGACCCAGCATTTCCCCACGCGACTGATACATTCAGATATCACAGGGCTGGAAATTAGCTGGAGCCAGATGCACTGACATTTCGCCCCTCCCCCCCCCCCCCCCCGTTTCAGGCTCTGGGGGCTTGAAGGTCGCACGAATACTTTCTTTTTATATATATATATATATATATATATATATATATATATATATATATATATATATATATAGGGCACAATTTTTAAATCTGCACAATTTATAAATTGTGCTGCACAGTTTTTAAATTTATAAACGGGCCAACCATTTAAAAATGGGTTGCCCATTTATAAATGGTCGGCCTGTTTTTAAATCCAAATTGCGGACAATTTTTAAATTGTCCTGCTTAATTTATAAATATTTTTAATTTTTTTATCTTTTTTTTCTTTGGTTTTTTTTTTGTTTTGTTTTGTTTTTTATTTTTCAACATTTAACTGCTTTTATGTCTTTTATCTCGGTTACAATTACAAATTAGGCCAATCAATCAATCAAAAGCCGGAGAAAATCTCTGAAAAGCAATTACAGCACAGAACAATAGAAGAATACATAAAATTAGAACAACAGAAAATCAAACTTGTGAACCACAGCACAAAAACAAAATCACGGAAAAAAGTTGCAATTATAAAGTACTCTAATCCATCAAATGCAGTTTTTGTGAAATACAATTGCAACAATAGATGAATATACTTGAGAACAGAGATAAAAGCAGTTAAATGTTGACAAAATATAAAACAAAACAAAAAAAAAAACCCAAAGAAAAAAAAAAGCTAAAAAAGTTGAAAATATTTAAAAATTGTACAGGACAATTTAAAAATTGTCCGCAATTTGGATTTTAAAAACAGGCCGACCATTTAAAAATGGGTCGCCCATTTATAAATGGGCAACCCATTTTTACATGGTTGGCCCGTTTATAAATTTAAAAACTGTGCAGCACAATTTATTGTGCAGATTTAAAAATTGTGCCCAACATCTATATATATATAGGGTCCTAAGCTTTTCGCCCGGCCCTCCTAGATTTCTTCCCGGGGGGGGGGGGGGGGGGGGGGGGCGCTGGGGAATACTTAATGGAAACAAGATCGTGGCCTGATATCACAAGATCATTTCTGTCCAATTCCTTGGGTAATGCCACGAAACACTCCATTGAGGTTTAAGTTGCATGGCGACCGTGAAATTGTTTTCGTCTCGGCCCATTATTGACCATGACACACCATATCAGGTGCACACAGCTTCGATTGGGCCAACTCCTGGAAACTTGCATAAGAACCACATAGTGGAATGGTACTCAAAGACAAATACGGTTAACAAGCCATCGTCGAAGGCGCAGACCACAACCGGACACAGCAAGTTGTCATTTAGGCAATGTTTGACCAACGTGAAAAATAATACGACATTGCAAAACTTCAATATATATATATATATTCACTGTGAAAAGTAGCATATGCGTAGGATAAATAGTTTCGGAGAACTCGTGTGGAAAGCACCCAAGTCTTACATTGTAGTTATCTCAAAAAATCACAATTTTGGACAAGTCGCCATTTTGGCAATTTTTTTACCGATTTGAAAAACAACACGACGCTGCACAACTGCAATATATTTTTTTCACTGCGCAAGGTTGCACAGGCCTGGGACAAATAGTTTCGGAGAATTTGGGTGGAAACAAAACAGCATCCAAAGTGTGGCACACGGACGGACAGACCACAATCCTATGGACCCCACCCCTCCGCCAGGCTCGCCCGGTTGGGGTTTAAAAAGAACATACGCCGAATGCTTTCCAAGAGAAAGATCAGTATACATTATTTTTTTACTCATTACTAGTATATTTTACGTAGACAGATCTTGTTAATTTCTTACCTTAGCTTCTTCCGGTGTGATTCTGTGCACGGCAAATCGTCCCTTGACGTCGTAGATGAGCCGGAAATTTTCTCCAGTCTTCTCAATCGAGACAACGTCTGAATAACGTAACAGAACCTCCGGTTACACGCAGAAAACAGCTACAACATTCTCGACACTCGAGATAATCAGTGCGTGTTGCAATCCACTTGAACCCTTCTGCCAGAGCAGTCACAGAATGGCTTGATTTGATTGCCTTCTTTCTTGCTACACGATTTGTGCTCCATCTGCCGCCACCAACAAGGCGGCAATGGGAAGACTGTAGCGACAATACCATGGTCCATTCACCATGCAAATGGATAGGACTACAGAAATTTCAATTAGCCGTGTGTGGTTACATGCGACTGAAGAATTGAATCACAAGGTAGTTTTTAAATTAATTTTAAACATATTATTTACGTCATTTGGCTTCCACAAGAAATAATTAACAAGTAAGTATTTGTGAAACACAAGCAGGCCCTAACCGTCCCCTAAATTCATAGCGGTATAAAGCGATGACGGACAGACGGACGGACACCCCAAACCTATAGGTCCCAATCCGAAGGGTTGGCAGGGTTCGCGTTGGCGGGGTTTTTGCCCACTTTTCGGGAATTTTTTTTACGAAATGACTCACTCTTTTCAGAACCCACCGAGTCTTTCTGGTCCCAACTGAGTCACACTTTCCTTTTTTGACTCATTTTCCTGAGAACCCAGCGCGAACCCTGGTTGGGGTCTAACAAATGTAGAGGCTCAAACAAGCGTCTCTCACCGGGACGTCCTTCCGGGGGGAATCCCCGAGATCGAAGGCACGAAGACGCCCCAAGCGTCTTTCGGCGGGGTCTCCATGCCCGAGGTCAAACGCACGAAGGGGGCCACTCACCCATAAAGCCTGCCGGGTACGTGTTGTCTGTTCTCACTTTGCCGTCGATCTTGACGAGGCGCTGGTTGACAATCTTCTTGACCTCGTCGTAGGTCAGCGCGTACTTGAGCCTGTTCCTCAGGAAGACCACGAGCGGCAGGCACTCGCGCAGCTTGTGGGGACCGCACGACGGGCGCGGCGCCTGGGCAGAGCGAGCGGAAATAATACAAGATTAGCCCGTGCACACCTCGTCGCATCAAAATTCAGTCCGTTGCCAAGCATCAAAATTCAATCATATTTACAGGTTTCCGCGCTTTTTGCTCAAAAAACCAACAGAACCATAGACGAAAGGCTCAAAATCAACCATTAGGGTGCTTTCAGATGCTCAGTATATCCATAAATTTTGGTATCAAATAAAATCAACCACAATGCTAGGCAAGTTTCGCGTCACACTTTCCGGGTGGTACTTCACGGGTGCCTGGGAACTGAGCGATAAAAACCAAATGTAGCTAGAGATTTGTCAGTACTTACAAAGCAGCCGCCCATCTTGTCCAACATCCATTTCTTTGGAGCATTTAGTCGCTTCAGATGCTTCTTGGGGCCACGTCCCTAAAACAAAACATCAATTTTAAGAAGTCAAATATCACATGCGAACATCTGTAGTATCCATGTACAACATCCCGAAAGCTGAGTGACGCTTGTGCATTTATCAACAAAACTACATATCTCGACTTAATCCAGCTAACAACACCTTTGTATTTGGTGGCTTGGTGGCGTTTAAGCAACACTTTGTTCAAGCTAAGGGTATTTCAAACTGGGAGCATCAAACGCACGTTTTCAGATGTAAACCCTATCTTTTTAACTCCACAATTTTAGAGATGCCACTGCTGTGTTATCACGCCCACGATGCGTTGTCCTTATTAAAAACAGGAAAAAGACCTCCAAAGGATGATCAGTTCAAAAGCAGAATACAACATCACCGATCCTAGTGAAATATGATACCTAAAATTTGTATGTTTGTATGTCTTGCAATGACGGCCACTTTTAAGTCTTATGTCAACTTCACTTGCTTATATTATTTACTTTTTGAAATAGCGAGTCCTAATGCTCTTTCTGTCAGTGCTGATCACGCATTTCAACATGACGGTATATGTGCTCAGAAAATCCAGAACGTCCAGAAACGGTTGAGTTAATACAACTGAACAGAAGAATTTTTACTATAACTATGAAATCTATACACCAATTTTCAGTTTATACTATTAGTCTAGCCCGCCTCACATGAAAAAACAACAAAATTGTGTTTAAAATAACAAAATTGTGTTTAAAATAATCAACAGTATTTACCTGAAAATACTCAGAAAAAAAGTTAGTCGCCACTCGGGCGACGAACTCGAAAAAGTTGGTCGCCCGAGCCAAAAGTTGGTCGACACGGGCGACTGGGAAATCTCAACCCTGCTTTCAGTGCGAGGAGAACTTACGAGGCAAAAAACATTCAAATTGAACAGCACATCGTAATTGGTTAAATTACAAATTGGTCTGTTAGCTGCAGAAGATTATCATGACTTATAATAAGAATCACATGATGAGTTGCGGGACTCTTAGTTTGCAAATACGGCTGGAATAAGCGGTGAAAATGCTGCTTTCACATTAAAAGAACATATTTTCAGTTTTGCCAATTACGATGCGCTGTTCAATTTTATGTTTCACTCCTTGTAGGGAGATGTCGCAGCGATATGGAATGAAACAATTGTAAAAGTTTCGTCTTTAAAGAAGGTTTGTGCGGGTTAAGCGAACGGTTAAAAGCGCTTCATTTCCATATCGCTGAGCACCATTTATCGCCACCCTCGTAAATATTTGTACTCGTATCACAGAGACTAGTATGATTCTAACTTTAGAACATAACAAGCATGTCCAAGGACATGACCCACGTGAAGACGCACCTATGAAAGTTTCGATTAAAATTTTACAACTATTTGAAAAAGACAGAGAGAAATGAATGGTTTGACAATTCAGTTATTTACTACCATTTACTCCAGTTTTTGCAAAACTTCAAAGTCCCGCTATTTCGGCAGTTTTTTGGCGAACCGCGAAAAAAATAAGTCTGGTAGGCGAACCCCTGGAGAACATGCCTGCGTAACATCTAAACGATTGTGGAGTAAAGCTGTAGGAGGAGTGGCATTTAAAAAATGGGTCAAAACGGGCCGAAAAGTGCCGCCATTTTGTCAGTTTTTCGTCAATCGTCAAGTAATAGCCAGGTGGGGACCACCCAGGAAATATTCCGGCGTAATGTCAAAACGACTTGAGCAAAAACTGCAGGAGTAGCATTTTAAAGAAAAAATTTAACATGTGCACATACATTCAAGCCCCCTATAGTGATACGACTAACCCAGTCCTACAAAGTCGGCTGGTTTAAAACGTTGATCCCTGTCAGCTGAACAATGGAAGACGTTGTAGCTCTGAGAGGACTAGATATACACAGCAAACTTCAGGAAGAGCCGACTCTTGAGCTACGAGGGAGCGGAGATAGAAATGGTTACAGTAGATCGTAATTGGTGACAACAAAATGTTCAATTCTGACTAAACTTAATTAGCCAGATGCAAATTTGGCGACCTTTTATACTCATATATTCCTTATTTTGCTATATTTGACAAACAAAAATTGTTTTCAGCCACGGAAGATGGTCTTTTCAATTTCACCAATTTGGATCTACTGTAGCCATTCATTATCCTCCCCCTTGTAGATCTACTATAATCAATTTTATCTTCTCTTCCTCGTACACGTTTGTGTCCCGGAGTAATAATAATAATAATAATAAGTTTATTTCTCTCTGAATAGTGACAAAACATTTTGCTTAGAACATGTATATAACAATTGCAACATTCGTAAGCACATAATTACATATCTGAATATACTTGTAAACATACAAAACTATTTTCAGATAGAAAAGACATATCTAATGAAGTTGTAACAACTTATGAGAGTGATATGCCTTTTTAACCGGGACATAACTTTCAAGTCAGATAACAATACCACTACAGTAAATTATTAATATACATTTTACTTTATGACAACAAGAAAGTAGAAACTCAATTTTGCTCATTTCTATACTTGTCAAATATAACAACTTTATAAGATCTTTTGAATGTAAATAAACTTTTAGACTCTTTGACACAGTTTGGCAAGCTATTAAACAGATTGACACCATAAACACTCAAGCATTTCGACTTTAGCAGAGTTCGGGAAAAACATTTTTTGAATTTACCATCACTTCTTAGTACGTATTTATGCATTGAGAATGAAAATCTACATTGAATGTTATTTGGTAGGCTAACTTTATGAGCTCTAAACATGATACTTAGGACTTTTAAATTTACAAGATCGTAAAATTTTATTAAATTAAGTTTTAAGAATAACGGATTACTATGCTGCAGTTTTTTAACCTTACAGACAATTCTTACAACTTTCTTTTGTAATTTGAATATACAATCAGAGTTACTCTTGTGAGCCATACCCCAAACCTCTGAACAATATGAAATGTATGGCAGAAATAAACTACAATACAACGTACGCAAACATTGTGTAGATAATATTGGGCTTGCCTTATATATAACAGCCATACATTTTGATAATTTTTGTCTTATAGCGGATATCTGATTTTTCCAGGTGAGTTTATCGTCTATTAAAACTCCTAAAAATTTTGTTGAAAATACTTGTTCAATACTACATCCCTGTAAACGGATATCAACCGTTTTAGTTTTATGTACATTTGTAAAGATCATAAAATTCGTTTTCTTGACATTAAGTGATAACTTGTTAACCCTGAACCAAACATCTAACTTGTTCAATTCACTATTAATTCTATTTGATAGTACATTGAAATCATAGCCGGAAGAAAACAAATTAGTGTCATCGGCAAACAGGACAAAATTTAGAAATTCAGAAACCGAACAAATGTCATTTATATACAATATAAATAGGAGAGGGCCAAGGATAGAGCCTTGTGGCACACCACATGTTATGTTACGTTCGTCAGAACAGACACCATTAAACTTAACAAATTGCGTTCTTTTGAATAAGTAACTTTTAAGCCAATTATTAGCTAAACCACGAATACCTAAAAACTCAAGTTTTTTTAACAGTAAAGAATGATCTATAGTATCAAATGCCTTACGTAAATCTATAAAAACTCCGATGGTTGACATTTTATTATCTAAAGCATCTGTGATTTTTTCTATTAACTCAATTAATGCTAAAGAGGTAGAACGTTTTTGCCTGAAGCCATATTGGTTATCTGATATAAGATTATGCAGTTCAATAAATTTATTTAAACGAGTATAAAATAATTTCTCCGGAGTAGAAATCAAAGACCTCCTTTGATAAATTTAGAAATAAGGAAACTACTTAAGATTGGTCCTGCAAAATAAACGTAGTGTGCAGGCCATGTTGCGTGAACGTGGCATGCAGAAACAACGACTAACGGGCATATTGAATTGACCCCATTTTATTGGAATAAACCGCTACCTTAAACTTTTCTAAATTTGATATGCAGTTTTGCGGCTATAATGATTACTGCGAACTCTCCGATGGACCATGAAAAATAGCAAATAGGCGATTACATCATAAAAGATTTTATGTGAATTTATTTCCTATAATATGCAGAAACATGCGAGCGCTTTTTCAGCCAGCCACCCACCCCTCTTACTTCAAGTCTAGGATCTTTTTTACAATCAACGATAATAATGCTCAAGGGCAAGGTTTTCTATTTAATGTTTCATTATGCCATATGATGCGTTTTAAGCTGTCAGCAAGCACTTGGTACATTCACATGTCTCACTCTGAACCAACCGTTCAAAATGTGGGTTTGGGGAATTACAAAGTCTTAAAGGTTCAAAACATCCAAGGTGTGTATAGAGCTACTCGTGTGTCTCTATAATTTGAATTAATTTGGTTGGTTGTCGTCGTATTGGTTAGATTTTCATCGATTTCTTATTCATCAACAAACGTTTACCATTTTGATGGCCGAAAAACAAAAAAGGCCGAATCCCACAATTCAAAATACAATTTCCGGTTTCGCAGATAACTAGTTTGAGGATCAAAATATGTCCTGAGATTATTATTCAAAATATGTCCTCAGATAAAAAAATATTTTGAGAATCAAAATATGACCTTAAATAAATATACTTTTATTTCATGAATTAAAGTACAAATAAAAAAGCATTGTTGCGAATGGCAGCTGGTTGATAAATAGGAAAGTAAAGTGGGGCAGAATTGGTCACTGGTTCTGTTTCAAGGGAAGGGGTAGACAAAACTTGTCATGTATGGATGATAAAGGGAAGCAAAATAGGACTACAAATAGGACATATAAACATATCCGACAAGAAGAGCCACTGGAAGGATCCCATGGAATGTGAGTGCTTGTGCTGTGAACCAGTGCAGGAGAAAATCATGGAGAACTTAATTGTTGGCATTGCACGTTTCAATGGAAATCGTTCTGGCTCATAGGAATGCAGAAGAATGTGTAGGGGTCAAAGTCTAGAAGAAAGCGAAAACCGTTTGTTATATTACAAGACCAGATAGGAACAAAGGGAAGCTACATAGGCAAATATTTGCACAAAAATTATAGGCTTAACAAACTGAGTTCCACAATTGAGATATAAACAAAGGAACGAGTCAGAAGGTGTTTTATGCCGAAATAATACAAGCGGGATAAAATAAAAATGAATACATTATATTTTATCAAAAGCAACCCCAAGAGATTTTGGAGTTGCATCAATAACAAACTCTGCAAATCTTCCTCCAGTTGTCACATTGAGATACAAGGCCAGCAATTACCAGCAATTATCCAAACATCTCGGAAATTACGAACGACCATGGACGGGATGAAAAAGCTGATGACGTCTGTAAACCCATCTAAATCCAAAACCCCGGCTGGATACCCTCCAAATTACTTCGTGACTACACGTCTTAACTTTCAGCTCCTTTAGCAACAATATTCTAAGCTGCAGTAGAGTGATGTAAGATCCCTGATCACTAGAGGGAAGCCTTCGTCAGTCCTCTAATTGCCAATGAGAAATGAATTCCCAAACAAATTAGAGATTCATCTTCCTCACCAGAACTTTCAGTAAATTGCGTCACAGCCATGTAATTTAGCACCTAGAAAACATCTCCATCTTATCCAGCACACAGCATGGTTTTAGAAAATTTCAATCTGCAGAATTGCATCTAAACTAATTCCTAGATGAACAAGCTAAGGCCTTTAGTAAAATAAACCGGAGGATTCCATTCTCCTAGACTTTTTGAAAGACTTCAACAAAATCCCACACGAATGCCTCCTTTACAAGTTATCATATAATGGTATAAGAAGAAAACGCTGTTATGGATTAAAGACTTTTTTCGTCACCGTAGCCAAAAAGTAATTGTGGAAGGGCAAACCTGGTAAACGGCAAAAGTGATCTTTCGAAACCTACAAAACAGAATCATTTGTCCTCTACTTCTTTTAATTTGTATTAAAATTATTTTGCATAACGTGGTTCTGTCATGTATCCACCACTTCTTCGTCTTCAGTTGAAGACCTGACGTCACCACACGTTTCGTCCCATTAACTTCAAGATGTCCTATGCTAGGGGGGACTACGACAGGAGCGACCTGCCGTACTCAGAAGTGATGTAGCTTAATCACATTGTTGATCATCACTCTTCATTTCGTCTAAGCCATAGCCAGCTTGATGTTCGGCTGTTTCTTCACATGTTCGTATCGGTGCTTTGCAGTCTTTTCTGCATATCTTCCAGATGGATCTTCCCACAAACACTCTGCACCTTAGTTCAATAGGCTCTCCATCCCGCTCTCGTCCGTTCACTTTTGATATTGTCATATTTGGCCTTCTTCCTCTCGTACGCACCTTCCATCCGCTCTTCCCACGGCACTGTTAACTCGATCATCACAATCTGTTCGGACTCTTTGGACCACAGAGTGCTATGTCCGGTCGTAAGTTGGTTTGCGTCACCTCTTCTGGAAACATCGATTACGCCTGCGGGTCTACTCTCATCTGCCAGTCCCTCGCTGTCAATAGTAGTCCTGTTATTCCCCCCCTTTCGGTCGAGCTCTTTCTCCAGCATTTTTCTCCAGCTCAGTTTCTGCGGTTGTTTAGGGCTCTTCTTACTAATGTTCTGTTTCAAAATTTTGAAACACCCTCCAGCAGTTTGTCGTGTCTCCATTGATATCTTCCTTGAGTCAAGGCCAAACTACACAGGATATGCTCAAGAGTTCCCCAGTGTCCGCACAATTCACACCCGTCTTCCTCACGCAAACTCCGCTTCTTTAAATTTGCAGGAGATGACAACAGGTCATAAAACTTTTCAACAGGAACCCTAGTCGTAACGGCTCCATCTTGAATACATCACTCTTTCTTAAAAATACCTTCAGAGGCTTCTGCTGTTGACAACTTGCTAGTTTAGGGCCTCTGCATTCCACTTCGGCCGTCCTGATAATCACGTTCAGTGCTGCTAGGAACACAATGACTGAAATTGTACATCAGGTCATGATTCCCTACTCGAGACGTCGCCACTCTGTTGTAAATTCATCCAGGGTAAATCTGAACTTCAACTGTTCAAAATACGTCTTGATAATAACTTGAACCCTCTCAGGTATATTGTACAACGTTATAGCAGGATTGACTAGCTCGTACGGAATCGAACCATATGCGTTTGCCAGATCCAGCCAATCTAACGTCAAATCACCGCCGTTGGTCTTCTCCTGCGTTATCATGATGTTGTGCACCCGATATCCTGAGTAACCAGGTATAGCTCCTTTCTGTGCTGATGGGTCTATAAATTCGCTCTCCAACATGTAGTTGGTAAGTCGTTTTGCCAATATCTTGAAAAATATGTTGCTCTCGACACTGAGAAGCGAAATTGTTCTGAACTGCGAAATCAACGACGACTCCTCTTCCTTTGGTATGAAACAGCCTTCCGCCTTCGTCCATTGTACTGGTACGATTCCTCTCTTCTAAACCACAACCATTAGTCTCCATAGCATCTCGAGAATTCTTGGACACTTCTTGTAGAACTAGAAGGATATTCTGCTGGGTCCTGGTGCTGACTTTGCTCTTGCTTTCCTCACTACTGTTGTTACTTCTTTAAACTTGATATCCGCCATCTCGAAATCTATCTCTGCTTTCTTTGGCAGATAAGGTCGTGTTTGTTCTAGTGGCCCTTTTCTCTTGGCATCACTGTGAATGTTCCTTAAGTGTTGCTCTATCTCATCCTTCCTACACTTCATACGTCCACTCCTGGATTGGCCCAACACATTTGCTGCAAATCGAAATGGATTCTTTCTTTTCCTTTTCTTCCTTGATCTCTTTCTGTGACATGTTCTTCAGTCGCTTCCTCACACTTTGTTGCAACTGGTCTACTACCTCCTCTCCTCATCTAGTGATTCTTTCCATCGACTTGACAACTGCTTAAGTTCTTGCCTGATGCTTGTTTTCTCTCGCTCTCTTCTATTCGAGATTACCGTTCTCTACCCGCTCCTCGCATGTTGAACTTCGCCAAACCTCTCCTTACTCACTTCGTAGTAAACGTTCGTAAACGTTCGTAATTTCTCCTCTACTGATCCACACATTGTATCCTTCAATATAGGTAACTAATCCTCCTCAAACTGCTGCTATTCCTTGACTTCATTACTGGCTGGCCAACTTATTCTCACACCCCCTTTGTCTCTCTGCTGGGTGTTGTCTTTCAGTTGGATATTATCTCTCTTTTGGATGTTATTTTACTGCTATCCGTTGTTTCTCTGCCGGATATTCTTTCTTTGCCGTTTGTTGTCTCTCTGTACGGCAAATTGATGGCCCTGTATACTGTGGTTTGATTCCGGACTTAGGCCCTCCTCCGCCTTACCAGCTTGCACTGTGCGTTGCTGCAGTCTTTCCTGGCGTTTGCTCCTCCCTTGATGAATGATTGAACCAATTATGCCAAGCACCCATTCACCAGAGATTTTGCAGACGATAGAATTGTCGCCGCAATCTTCTTAGCTAAAGTGACACTGCATTCATGCAGGAAGACCTACAGCATACAGGAAGAAATCTACCATTAAAACTGAGTACAAGATCCGGAGCCAATCTTGAAATTAGCCCCTAACCTGAAGTACTTCGGTGTGATAATAGACGGGAAGATGTCTCTGACCTTGCACAAGAATAATATATTTAAAGAAAGTAAATTGAAACCAAGCTTTATTGGAACGATACATCTGATCGTGCCCAGTTGACACCAAAGCTAACTGTTACCTAACGTAACCCATCCCAGAATATACGTCAAGCGTCTGGGATCCCCACACTGCCAAGAACAATGCAAATCTAGAAGCTCGGCAACGGCTATCTTTGTGTTATGATTTCTCGTATACGACCGTCAGCACAGTGTAACAGCTATGTTCAAAAGGCCTAAATGAGACTTACCCCAGCTTAGTCGTACGCAAGCAAAAGCACTCATGATGCTCCGTATTGTGAACACTCTCATTGCAATTCCACAGGAGCATTGTCTCGTGAGGAACACTAAGAAACCAGACTCCACGACTTGCGATTCCCCCTACCACATACAAAGTACTCACATACAAACAAGACGTTGCTTTGAGTTTTCTAATGTGCTAACATTCGTTGTTGTGATCAATATTTTAGAAATTTTGCTGATTATTACCGCAAATGTCAGCGTTGAACAGGTTCCCCTTTTTTCCTGTTTACAATGCGTTGTCATCCAATCGACCAATCAACGTCTGTGCAATTTCAGTCACCTGACCGAAACATACTCAAATTTTCGACTGCTATGATTCCAACTGATGGGGGAGGTAGCCGGATGTAATTCTAGTGATGACTTCTACAAGATATTTTATTCATAAAATAAGTATTAAGAAATTAATACTGCAATTTTAATTTTGAAAATATCTGCTTGTAGACTATGAAATTATCACTATGGGAGATCGGTGGTGACAATTGTACACCGAATGCATATGAACTGGTTGAACTCCTTTTACAAGACATTGTATTGGAAAGGCAGAAATAAGACAAATTTAATGAATTTCTTTCAATTCATTGAATCTCACTGCAAACTGCCCACTCCAAAACAGCACACCTCGGTTTCATATCGACATATGTTCGATCAAACATACTGGTATCGACCACATCACCAGAAATTCGTAGCGTTTCATGTAAAACTGACACAGCAACCCTTACTGAAGATACACACACAGATATGCCCTATTGCTGGCATAAAGGAAGTAGGAAGGTGGAGAGTTAGAGGTCGACTGTTTGCAGAACCCTTTCGATGTAAACGTGATGCTAATCACGAAAATAGATAGGATAGATGAGAAAATTGCTCAAATATCAACACTATGTAAAGTTCGTGATGGCCAGGAAGGACCTACGGAACCAAAGTCAGTTTGATAAAACCCAGAACTACCATCCGCAGGAATGAACAAAGTCAGCAAAGCGTAATCCGTAAACAGAACAAAATGAAATTTACATTATAAATAGAATTACTACTAAAGATAAATAATATCTAAAAAGTGAGAAATTCGCCATAAATGTGGTCTGTCATAATAAAAAATCGTGGATGGTGAAAAATACTGCTTATTGGATCGCGCTCCGATGCTGATTGGTCGGTTGTTTGATAACGCATTGTAACACAGCAAACACAGCAAAATATAATTTTCATTTCATATCTGCCTCAGTTGTTAAAATAACTTACATTGAAAACATATTAGGAAATTGGTAATTTTATTTGAAAGTTTGTTAAGATACTTAACGTAAAACTTCATATTTTTGTGTAATTTCATCTTAATTTTACGCATATAACACTTATTTGTAGCAAATACAATTGACATAATATAAGAGGGAGAATAAAGTTACTTAGCGGCTTTGTCTTGTGGGAGTGTTTCTGTTTAATGTACGACAGCCGTTCACACTTTCAGGTCACAGAATGGGTTAAGTCAAGAAATCGGTCAGACGTCACTAGATAGAGATTTCCTCTTTTTTAGTTGATATTTTGGTACGTTTCATGTTCATCTATTTCGGCCTTCTTCATCTACGTATTCAAGCATTAATACATTGCTTATACTTGTCTCATATCAGGCCCAAAATTTATTTACTTCATAGCTTTTAATTTATTTATTTATGTTTCTTCATAGCTTCCCGAAATCCAGTGTCCCTATCGTGCAAGGCCCAAAAAGTACCATAAATTCAAGTTAAATGTTCTTGTGGTCTTTCACATGCTCAAAACACGAAGCAAAATAGGGTAAAACTATTTCTTGAAAAACATGAAGTTTTTTTACAAGCCGTATAGTCTGTAAGACAACTAAGTAGAGAGCTTATGGCGCAGCTCTCTGCTGGGTTATGTTGGTTCAACGGCTTTATTACGCAGAACTCGCGTAACGCTCATAAGCTGTGCTGTTTTGTCCAACTGTTATTTTGCTTTTAAAAGCGATGTATTTATTTATTCTTTATTGACAAGAACTTAAACACTGTAGCTCAATATTTTAACCCATAGTTAACTGTTATGAATGCGTCAATAGATAAATCACAAGTTTAACTTTTAAACTTTTTGGATTAAGTCGTGCTCACTCCATTGATTTAACTTTCGTGCATACGAAAGCTGTCGACGTATTCCCAAAAGTTAACTGTACGGTTAACTGTACATTTAACATTCAAGAAAAGCTAATCTCAGAGATGAAGCGTTAACTGCAAATTGCAACAGATACCCTAAAGTTTGAAATTGCTTTTCACAATGGTTCAGTGTCTTTACTCCAAACACACAGGTTAACCGAAAAATGTAACCGTTTGTAGGCGGGTTAAATGTGAGTTAACTTTGAGAAGTTGTTGTGATGCTTTGAAGAAACTTAATTAGCTGCTGCACTTCGAGGAAATTTTGGTTAAAAGCAAGATATTGACATAAATGAGATCCAAAAACTGTAGAAAGTATTTAAAAATATATTAAGCACTATTACATAAAATAAGAACATATTCCAAATGAAAAAAATATTTATATCATTTCGTTTCTCATATTTGCAAACATTATAGTAATTCATATCAGGGAAAACGATAAAATTATTTCTCATCCCGGTCAACGCAACATATTTTGCAAATGAAATGTTTCCTTTTAGAGGTGGCACAACTTTCATAAATGACCAAGAAATATGTAGAAAAATTGCAAATTCCGAAAACTATGAATGTTTCAAAGGTCATTTCCTTTTATAGATTTGTGACTACTCTCGCACCAGCCTCTTTTCAATGCAGGGAATGCAACCCCACCGCAACATCTTGGATCAAACTAGTTTCAGACATTACGTGAAAATGCATGGTAAAACAAAAATTGAGTCACAGACTGGAACATGAGAATCCTCTGATAATTAGCTTCTCGTCACCACATAAACATAAATACTATACACTATAAAAATATTACTATCTTAAAAGTAAGAAATATGATATATCTGAGTTTTTTATTTAAATCGTTTTACACATCATATATGTTTTTCACTTTGCAGCATCACAGCTATTTTCTCATGTAACCACATTGCCATTCTTATGTTATTAGCGAATCCTTACAAAATGTGTTAACTTGCATAAATTGCATAAATTCGGCTGGCTAACTTTTTGTTCACCAGTTTCACGAACATGAGCCACCATTTCTGCTTTCTAACCAAAATTGCAAGAGTTAACTGAACAGTTAACTGGACCGTTTAACTTGTAAGAGTTAACTGAACAGTTAACTGGAACATTTAACTGAAAAGGTAATCGTTGTGAATACATCGGCTGACAATGAGAACTTTCAAGTGAATTAGATGAGTAAAATTTTTCTAAACTGGAACTTGATGCCAAGGCATTAATTGAGTTCGACCAGTACAATGTATTAAAGACGCGAGAACAGCTTAAGTATTTAGACGACCAGGCGTTCAATAACCAGGAAATCAATTGCAGTAGCTCATAACACTGAAAATCTTTGTCTTACAAAAGCATGATGCATGTTTTAAAACGCTTATTATAGCAGCACTGAAATGGATTACAAGAGATTTAATGTCTGATTTGCTTAATTTTAAAGACTTGTTGAGCATCTTAAAGATATTTGGATATTTATCAAGAGCGCGCGATGCAAAAAGAATCTCAATGTAAGTTTGAGATAAATAACAAACATATGGTAACTCAAGAGGTATTAGTGATCCACTGCTCTGTTCTTCTAAACATTATTGTATGCATGTTGTTGTCAAAGTTCCTACTGAAAGCTGCCTGGAATATTTTGAGAAATATACTTTTGAAAATCACATATAAAGAAAAATTGGTAAATTGAGACTCCTGTTACTGTACATTAGTACTGTACATTAGTATTGTGGAAAACACATGATAATTTCAGATATTATGTTATTTGATCTAAATTTAACGTATTTACTACTCATGCACATGTGTGTGCATGTGTGTGTATGTGTGTGGGTGGGTGGGTGTGTGCGGGTGTGTTTGTGAGTTACATGGAAGGCTAAAATTGGATTAATTCGGGGTATTGCGCAAACGTATCCGACTAATTCGTGTATCCCTCGAAAATATATGCTTACCTAAAATATTAGGTTAATCCATGAATTTACCTGAAATTTAGCTTTACAATTACTTAGATTTGACAGACTTGAATCAAGCAATTTGGGAACAACATTTCCGTTGAATAGCATTAATTACGGAATAAATAAGTTTAACTACAAATATTTCATTTACCTAAAGTAATCTGAAAGCAGTTGGTTCAATATATGCAATGCCTAAAATGTTAGGTTAATTCTTGACTTCGCTTGAAATTAAGCTTTCCAATTGTGGATGTTTCCAGGGTTTGAATAAATAAGTTCAAAGTTAAGCTATAAAGAGTTCAAAGCACAAAACTGTAATTAAGATAACTTCCTAAGCACTTTTGATATGCGATTCACTTGTAATTGTTCTTTGTATCAATAATGCAAATGTAAGAGGCAAACTTAGCAAGTATGTGAAGTTCTTATTTTTTTGAAGTTATCATTTTTTTTAGAAAATTGCACAACTATGCTTTTCACAGTTTAGCATTAGTAAATCACAACGAAACGCTCGGAATTTGGTGCTGTTGATGTGGATATAGCAAGGTGTTCGTTCGAAAGAGGCGAACTGGTTCGTGGGTAATACCTTAGGGCTATATCCGTCACGGAAGAGAAATGCAACTCCGCCACCTTTTTGATTATCACCGTATTTTCTTATAAATTTATATCCCTGTGGACATATTTCGCGATATTTATACACATCGTTCGAATTTAGTTACGTTTCTGTCACCGCTAAAATGTCTATTTTGTTTTTATCCACTATATATTTGATCGGGTTGATATTTTTACGCGCCGATCTTGCATTCACCGTGCTAAAAAAACCGAGTGTTGTTGATGGTGTATCCGATTTGTAACAGACTCCGATTTGTTGCAGTAGGCACTGTAAACGATTTGTAACAATGGTCTTGATATGGCACTTATGACCCCCGCTCTGCCCACTTGGCGTCCTTTAACCATCACCAAAATTTGATTTTATGAGATCGCTGTGAAAGGCACTTATTTGGTGCCGATGCAAACGCACTCCCATTGTATAAACACATTGCCAACGTCACAAGTACAAATGCACTCGAACGCATAGCTTACTAACTAAGTATTCGGATGTTTCATCTATCTAGCCCTATTTGTTCATAATGATTCACTGTCTTTTTAATCCGATTATAACTTGTGCTAGATCAGTACACTAAACATTCTACATATAAAATTCTGAACATTTCACAAAGTTTTTCTTCAATAACAGTTTAAAATCTAAAACATATTTCAAATCTAAGAAATCAGTAAGAAACTACAGTCCTTAAGCTTTCTATTGAACTAACATTTTACCTTTGTTCTATGAGAAAAACCGTAAAATTAATTTAAACATATCGGAGCTCAAAATTTACGTGTTGCTGCATGAACCTCGTACAAATAGACTACATATTAAACTACTTGGAGTGTAAGGAAAACATTGGACACCAAGCATACCAGAAACGTTTGAAAAAGAAAAATTTGTCCTAATACATTCTTGCAGGCCAGACGGCATCAAACGACAAGGTGTAGCTATCATAATAGAGGAACAATACATCATTAGCATAACATCACTAGAAATAACCATGGGGACATAAAATGAAAAGATCACAGTATTTCAAGCATATACTCTAGTTACAGTGACATAGAACGTGATGAATTCTACAAGTTTCCTCAAACAAAATCGAATCAATTCCAATTAAGGAGGCATAAATGATTTCAAAAGATTTCAATGCTAAATTGGAAACGGACAACAAGTGCAACTGGGAAAACGTTATGGAAGCCTTGACTTAGGTGTTACAAATTAAAATGGTTATGGTCTCCTGCAATTTTGATCTATTAGTAGCTTTGTTGTAACAAACATAAATTTTCATCATAAAATGAATAACGGACAAATGAATAAGAGAAAAGTACATCAAATGCTTGACACACAGAAAATCCTCTTAATCTGTGGCTAAAGTCAAAAATAGTTTGTGCACACAGCAAGAAAGCCCCCAGACAGCATTGCATTATAGTACCGGCGCCACGATTTCTACACACCTAGTACAAGAGGAAGATCTTTCCAAAGATTGACAGGCCAAATGACGAAGAGAAAGAAGAACCAGCAGTAGAGCCGTTTGGTGAGAGCAGTAAGGCATAGGCAGCTAATAAAAAAACGAAAGACAATACATAGCTACATCTTTTATATAAGCATTATCAAGGCCGAATGTCCTTTAAAATAGGCATTATCGTGAGCACGAAATTATCGGGACCAAAAGCCGCTCTCGATAGTTTTGGCTTTGGTGCCACATGTAATATATTTGTTAAAAACATAAAATTTTGCTGTTGTTGTTCCGAATTAATATCGGAATATCATTTGCACTTCAATACTTTGTTACAATAGGGTTTTGTTATTTTGATAGATTTTTAGTTTTATTATTTTTCTCTTGTAAATATTATATATTGTATAAAATAGACATTATGGAGACCGACTTTAAATTTCAACTTAACAAGTAATATTATATACCCTAAGATTATTTATTTTTTGCTTTATGCGTGATTTTATATCTTAAATATTGACCTTTAATTAAAATTGTCAAAAAATTCAGGCATTATCTTGACCTAGTTTATTTCTTTTTAATATTTAATGCTTTTTTGGACATTTAAATATAATTAAAGTTATAAATAAATCAATGCAGAACTGATTATTTTATATTTTGCTATTAATAATTGAATGTTATATGGTAAAACTTTATTCTTGATATCAAAAAATCAATTTTGCTTTTATAAAATCTTAAGAGGGACATACATTTATATAAAATTTAACGAATCGTCAATTAAATTTGGAGATGAAAACTTGAATTTTTGATACCAGTAATAACAACACAATTTTTGATCTTAAGAATTGCTTCTTTTTCGTACAGTAAATTTTTTTTTTTTTTAAGATTATGCATACAATTACCAGCCATTATTTTATTCACAGTTGTGTGCTTCTTAATTTTTATGCAAAAAACTAGACTGATATGTTGCTATCAAAAAGTAATTTTTGAGATCATAATATCATTTGCAGATTTCTAATTATAAATTAATAACTGTCATTCTTAAATTATGATATCTGAAATACATTCTTGATGTCAATAAATGGAAAAAATTGAGATTTTGCTGTCAAACATTTTATTTTTGCTTTAAGATCGTAAAGATAGCGAAAATTAATTTATAATATCAAAAAATATTTTTTGAGATCAGCAACTAGTTCTTGATATAAAAAATAAATTTTTGAGATTAAAACTAATTCTTGATATCAACAATTCTCTAATAAATGTCAAAATAGCATTCCACATATATTATGATTGCGGTGTGTCTATTATGAAATTTCATTGATAATTACATAATCAGTTCATGGCGGAAGTGAACTTTGTTTTAAAGAAAAGTGGTTAAATGCCAAGTTCTTATAAAAGATTTAATATTCTTGAAAAACGAAACTGCAAAGCCATGGAAAGTGACATTTTTGACGTTAATCTTGAAAATGCTGACAGTAACGAGGGGACACAGATAAACGAACAATTTGACGTAGGCGATAATGGAAGACTTGAGACCCCGGAGATTGAATATGCGGTATCTACTGAGGACGACGGTCGACAGATAACAAAGACTGAACCTGATAAACAGTTTAAACAGTCTAAAAACAACCATGGGTGAGGTCCATTTTCAATCCAATCTTTGGTGATGCAAATTCACACGATGGTAGTGACGTACCTTGTACGATGTCAGCAAGGTAAATTCGATATTTTTCAATGATCAACAGACTTGTTTATGTGCAGCTCAGAGCGAGGCTCGAATGTCTACACCAAAATTTCAGGGCCTTCTGCTTTCATTCGGCAACAAGAAATGAGACGTGTACAACAGCAGATACGTAACTTTTTTTTCAAACATGAACTATTTGTTTATCTTTGCATGCCGGAATATTTTTTTACGAAATATCTTACAAAACTACTTCACTTAAGTTGTCTATAATGCATATTTAGCCGTTTGAACTGCTTGAAGTAAACGGGGACTAAAATGGAATAATGCACTCATAATAGATCAAAATCCCTACGTAAGGACCTTACTAGTATTGACTACGAAGTAAATCTGAGTATTGAGGGTTTTCTAGGGTTCTGATTAAAAAATAAAGGTTTTCTAGGGAGTTTCGATCTATATAAAATAGGTTTATTCGGGGTTTTCCGACCATCAAATTTAATAATACTTAAATATGTGACGCATAAATATATATCTACAAAAATCAATAAATAATAAAAAAAAAAAAAAAAAAAAAAAAAAAAAAACAAAAAAAAACACACATTTAAAGTAGTTAGAATTTTAGAAAAAAACATCCGGGTAACATTTTATTAGAATTTATGAATCAAAATTCCTAACTAGAGGTAAAAAATAATAAAATTACAAGTTTAAAATGGATGGGGATTTAAAAGCCTGCTGTCAGTCCTATTTCCTAAAACAAGCTTCTAGGGCTTCGTTTGCCCACCTTTTCATTTTGGGACGTTTTGGGAAAGTGTTTTAGTCCGGAACACATAGCCCTATGAGAATTGGTTCTTGTAAGAATCATATATTATCACCCACAGAATTCGTCAATATGCTCGTAATATAAATAAAATGCAATAATGTTAAGTGAAAATAACCTTTGAAAATTCATTTTGTTTATTTGCGATACAAACATATACTTATGCAAAAGTGTTTGAAGGCACTGAAACTGGAATGCCCACTTCTTTAAGTAAAGACTTCAAGAAGAAAGCATTGGACCTGTGTTCCTTTTTCTGCCGCTAGATGGTGAATCAATCCTTGCGAAATCGGGAATATTGGTTGAAAGATAGAATTGAACTTTTGAACGATACCACAATATAGACAGAGAAATTACTTAATTATTATGAAACATGTCAGGTGTAATAGGCAAGCATATATTTATTAGGCCATCTATTATATTATTCATTGTTAAAAAGAAGAGATTTCTTCTGTTTCATTTTAATAAGTTAAGCATAAAGAAAGGTTTCAGATTCTGAAACCTTTCTAAAACTTGTTTTGTCAGTTCAAAACTTTATAGGAAAAACATAGCTTTTCTACTTACTCCATGAAACGGCATCCCTCTCTCTCTGCCTCCTACCCCCTCCCCGACCGTCACCGAGAATAGTTCGTAACTGAAGAGTATAATTTTATGAACGTCCAGTGCATTTAAAATGACAAGGTGACATGTCGTTCAGGGCTGGTATGATTTAAATCAGTTGATTTAAATCATGATTTAAATCGTGATTTAAATCAACGTAAAAAAATCACGATTTTTTATTTTTTTTATTTTTTTTAATTTGTTGATTTTTTCTACCTTAAATGTGTGTCATCCAGACTTTCACTCCAGGCACTTGGAGACGCCTTTGTTTAAACAATGCATTTCATATGGTACGCTTATTAGTGCACATGAGCCTCTGAGGTGGGGAAAAGGCGTTTAGTTAGGGGCGGCACGCTGCCTGTGGTGTTTGAAAAGAAACCCTTGAGTCTCATAATATTTTTTATGATTGTTTGAGCAAATACTCTGTAGTGGATATGTAATCGCAAACTAATCTTCAGAAACTCCCGGTAGCATCGATATCTCCAACGTACTCCGGCCTTTCTCCCAACCGGGTGTGCTTGTAAACAAAGTATTAGTGTTACGCGTCGAGCGAGGTTATTTAAATCCCTCCCCCCCACATATCACTGCTTTTTCGATTGTTAATTGAACAAACCTCGGAGTGGAAAAAGCCGGAAACTGGCGTTTTGCTACCGATCGCTCAATAAATGAAGAATTGAACTTGAAGACAGTTATCTGAACATTTGAAAATTGAGGACAGTTGTCACAGATTTTGTGAAATGTAAACGTTTTTGTAGTTCAAGAGAGTGTTACGAGTCTTCAATTAACTGTTAAAAGGTGGTGCTTTTGGATATTTTGTCGGTTTTTTTTTCAGTTTGATTTAAATCAAAAACATCCAAAAAATCAGATTTAAATAAAAAAAATCAAAAATCATGATTTTTTTTGAAAAAATCGGATTTTTTTCCAGCCCTGATGTCGTTCTTATAAAACCCGCCCAATTATGTCACTATGCTCAGCGTATTTGACTTGTACAAACAAAGCATACATCATTTATGTAAAGCACTTTGTGGCTGCAAGCAGATGTGAGATTTCAAGGTTGGCAGAAAAGCGGCCAAATCTAGATTTTGCCTTGCCGGCGGCAAAATCTGGCAATTGCCGGGAAAATCTGGCAAAATTTAAAATCATAAATTATCGCCAGGTTTTTTATAACTGGGGAAACGGAGTTTCTAACTTTGATAGGTATAATAAAAAGGTATTCAGTTAAACTTCTGATTACTAAACATCAAAACACTGTATTCAACCAGAGATTAAGAATGCTCGAGGGATTAATTTGCCACATACAAAGAGATGTAATTACCGGAGATGCAGCTATTCCAAATTACTACTCAGATTTATTACTCCGAACAACTACTCCAAAGTACTCATGAGTAAATCGACAGGGTAGTATATAACGTGCATCATCTGAAGAGACATTCATTGTAGAATTGCGGATTAGACTTTTTAACCAAAAATTCCCCTTTTTATGTACTTAAATACTCTACTATGTGCTATTGAATTTATAGGAAAGTGCATTATTTATGTAAATAAACGCGTGCTTGGGTGAATAATACTAGTTTTACTACATTTTAAGAAAAATAAATATTAAAATTAAATGATCAAAAAAGTTGTAAAAAAAAATTGGGCGAAAAAACCAGATTCTGTCAGAATTGGCCAGATTGGGCCACTTTAAGAGATTTTGCCTTGTCGGCAAATGCCGGGCAAATCTGGCCAGCCAAATCTTGCCAACCCTGTGTGAGAGGTTTGCGTAAATGTGTCTGCAGCACTTGCTCGTTATATTTCCTGATAAGAAGTCACTGATTTTTTTTGCTTCGAATCTTGATAATGAGAATGATAACATGCGAAAACAAAAAGCGAGATGTACAACTTCAGATCAAGTACTGCATGTGTGCGAAATTTGGGAGTCCTGGGGTCAGTATGGTCAGGAGTAGTTAAGACAAAATGACGGACCACTAAAGAGAAAAAAAGGTCCGAAGCATTAGCCCCGTACAACTTAGAAAATATGTCCTTTGCAAGTTTTTAACTTGCCAAATGCTGATGAAAGGAGAAACCATTAAAATGCTAAATGTTTTAATATTTTGATCTTAAGGATTTTCAAAATCTCACAAATAAGCCTTTCACAGTCCCGTGTTTCATCCGGTGATCTGGTATACTTCAGCCGATCAAAGTATGGCATTACTCTGGGTCATACGTGATCAAGCTCGATAGTCTGGGTCAAATGAGATAACTGTGGACACTATTAGAGAAAACAACAACTGACATTTAGCCAGTTCGGCGTTGTTGTTTTCTTCAGTTCTGACAAGTCTAGAAAGACTATTATTGCCTGACTTGGGTAAATGCTGTAATCTGGTTGGTCGATTTCCAGGTCAGTAATTTTTCAATGTTGACCTGAACGCATCTGCGATAAATATTGCAGTTATTTGTGATCAAAACAAAGCATCTATTGATTTATTTCTAGTCACTATAAAGCTGTTATTGACCAGTTGCGAAAATGTTGACCTAAAGGTCAACGTTTACTTCCTGGTCAATAGTATTTCATGTTGGCTTGAACTGAGTCAAAATCTGCTAAATGTAAACCATTGCATTTCGCTTTTTATCTCTGCCGATCTTGATTTCGTGATTTCGTGATTTCGCGAAATGTACCTAAATTCAGAACGGTTTTTCATAGGGCTGTGAACCGGTTCGGAAAACTGAACCGCGGTTCGAACCGGTTTTCTAACAAAAATAACCGGTTTTAACCGTTTTTTTTCATGAGACACGTTATTGGCCAAAAATAGAGTGATTTTACTTATCACAGCAAAAACGTGAGTATAACTTCCTAACCAGCACCTCTGTTTTGCTATGTATACAAATCGATATTTTTCGTAAAAATCAGCAGTTGCAATTGCTTCAATTTTCAGCTAAAATAATTCAGTGTTCAACAATTTCAAATTGTCCAATTCCTTTGGAAAAACATAACAAGCATGTCCGAGGACATGACCCAGCCGAGTTACCAAACAAGTAAAGAGAGAAAAACTCTGAAACGAATACTGTTAAGCCAAAAGATGAAGTATGTAAAATGCATTTCATTCGAATTTGGAAGCTACACGAAAAGGGATGTTGGAGAGGTTGGGTTTTGAAGATTCACGTATTTACCGACAGTAACACAATTTTACAAAAATTTTTAAATTCCACCATTTCGGCATTTTTTTGTCATTTGCGAAAAAAGCAAAGTCCAGATGGAGAAGCACCTAAGAAAGTTTCGATTAAAATTTTATAACTATTTGAAAAAGATTGAGAGAAATGAATGGTTAAACAATTCAGTTATTTACTACCATTTATTCCAACTTTCCACCATTTCGGCAGTTTTAGGCGAACCGTGAAAAAAAATAATAGCCTGGTAGGTGAACCCCAGGAGAACATCCGTGCATAACATCTAAACGATTGGAGTAAAACTGTAGGAGGAGTAGCATTTTAAAAATGGGTCAATACGGGCACAAAAAGTGCCGCCATTTTGTCAGTTTTTCGTCAATCGTCAAAAAAAGTAATAGCCAGGTGGGGGATCACCCAGGGAACATTCCTGCGTAATATCAAAACGATTGGAGCATTGGAGTAGCATTTTAAAGAAAAAGTTTAACAGTTGCACATGCGCACATACATTCAAGCCCCCCGTAGTGATACCACTAATCAGACCGACAAAGTCGACTGGGTTAAAAACATAGGCAGCAGGGATGCAAAGCCCCAAGCCCGCGCCAACAAGTCGCAAAAAATTAAGTTCAGAGGTTTATAACATGGACATTTTTTGGTCGATCAAACTGAAACCTTGACGTTGCACATCGTTTTGTTAACATGTCGCACGGAACATGGTGTGTAAAATAAAACGGGAAGCAACGAAACCCATTTTTCGGCTTTGCGTTGTGTTTTGCGGACAAATTGCCCAAAGTAAACGAATATAAATAAACAAAAAAGCGAACACAGCATAAAATTAAAAAACCCGAAAAACCGGTTTTTCATTTTCGAACCGATTAACTGAACCGCGAAAATAAAAAACCGCGGTTTTCCGGTGAACCGGTTTAACCACACAGCCCTAGTTTTTCATGGGACAGCAGATAACAGCGGATGAGCCTCTGCAGCCAGGCATTAACTTGTGGCATAACAGTTGAGTTTTGATGTGTTTAGGTACATCCAGCACGACATTTCACAGGACCGTATCTACCTGCGGATCAGCCTGGACGACCAGGAGATGCCGGAGAACCCAACCCACGCCATCTTGCGCATCGAACACGACAGTCCCGGCGGCGAGGACAAGAAGATCAAAAGGTGGGAGGAGGGCGGTAGTCTAAAACAGGGTCATGTGAGAGGTGAAAAGTACAAGAAGAGTTCACGAACTGGAATATGGTTACGTGAAGAAGATCTGTGATTTCGACGTGTTTCGATATGTAAGATCTGCAGCAAAAAATTACTTCCTGGCCTTTGGCATAGGTTTGAGGTTAGAAAAAGAAGTAGTGTCTTAGAGAAGGGTGGGGGGGGGGGGGGGGGTAAAAAAACACACACTCACAAAATTTTATTATCAGACATGGGTTTTAAGATAATATATTGGGCAATTACTTCTGTCAGCTCCCCCCTTTCCCATTCAAACAAGAATAAACAACGTGTAAAATGTGGAAAAGAAAAGAAGTTACATATTGTCC